>SNQN01001855.1:70848-84985 GCA_008642245.1 Bassia scoparia
TGCTGMTGATGGTGGTGAGGATTATAGTTATTATTATTATCAACAAGGGTCGGTCTTACATGAGCTCAAGACCGAAATCGAGTTCGACGTGTGTCCGATTGCAATGGTGCAAGCGCAACCAGTTGTGGTGAAGAAGGAGCTTGATTTAATGGAGATGATTAGCCAAGTTAAGCTCTAAAAAAAGGGCTAAAAGAGTTTTCTGTCGGAAAAGGCGCCTAACCTGTTTTCTAGCTTATATCCTTTGCCAAAAAAAAAATGCTGAAAGAGTTAAAGAGTATTTAAAAAATAGTTTATCTTTAATTTGGTTTTTTTTTAAACTTTATTTTAACATTTGAGTGTGTCTTAAATAGAAGATTGAGTAAGATGTTATTAAAAAAAATGAGGGGCAAAGAAAAATCACCATAATTTGGGGATATTCTTGACCTATGTTGTGTATCTTATTGTGAAAAACTTTGAAATGTTTGTTATTTCTGTTATATGATTCTTGATTGTATATGCTTTCGAGAAATCAAGTACTAGCTAGTAGTAACTATTTTACAAGTATTTTAATTTCCTTTTTTAAAATTAAGTCCTCTTTATAGTTCATCGTCGTTAATTATAAATGTTATAAGTTTCGATTTCCCGGCTCAAAAAGAGGAAAAGGGAGTAGGATTCCATAAAAAGATGTCATTTACATTGAAAGGATTTCGTAATAAAATAATTGCGATAAAAAATTCTTGATCTTACAATATGTTAAAATAATTAAATAGTACTTTTTTCCTCTCAAAAACATATGTATGCAAAATCAAAGCAATTTAATGGTTTCTTTTTCAAATTTTTTTAAAGTAGAGAAAGAAAAAGGAATAAAGCAAAGGATTGAAGACATGCAAATTTGCAATCCAATTAATGTAGAAAACAAAGTGAAAATTAATTAAGGAACGTGATAGAGTATGTACTTGCTATTTTGCATTGTATTATAAAACGGGGTGTGTCCATTTGTGCACTAGTTATATCTCAATACGACAAATTTTAATGTACATCAACGACATAAGTGGAATACGATACAACAAAATTTATCATATATTGAAGACTGGATGAGAATACGGACATGACCATCCTTTTAGTACGGTAAATTTTAAAATAAACATCGATAATAAGAATGCTTTTATGAGAGAAAAGGCCGGAACAAATGAGAAAGTTCAGAAGGTATGTATATATAATACAGGACAAGCAACATGCAAATTGATTTCACTAGTATTTGTAAAACACGAATTGTTTTTAAAAAATAATGATTACAATCAATAGGATCGCAAGTTTACACTATAGGATTGGGACAATATTGTATTCCTCCGTTCTTTAATATTCCTGCACAAGGAGAATTGGCACTATTCACAAGTTTATGAGAATTTACTAAATCGTTGTTAATGTGTATAAGTAAAGGAAAATTAGTTCAAGTGAGCATTTATTTGATTCGTCTTAATGAATACTTTATTTAATATTAATTTTTATTAATTTTACTATTATATATCTCAATATATTTTAACATTTAAATTGTGCGTTGACAAACGGATGAAAGGAAGGAGTTGGTTAGGAAATAGAGGGAGTATATGATTTAATTTTAGAAGATGGTCAAAATGGAATAGTTTAAATAAACAATAATGAGTTATAGGTAACGCACACTTAGTAGAAGGGATAGGTCATACAATTAACAATGTACTACATTTTATTTATTCAGAGATTTTTTTTTCCAATGAATAAAAACGGCAAAAATACTAAATGTTTTGAAATTTTTGAGTAATTATGGAAAAATTGTACTCCTTCCATTCCCTAAATTCCTACCATAAGCAAACTGTTACTATCATAAATAGTGAGATGCTTCGTAATGTTTTTCGTCGAATATTATAAAGTGGATATAGTAGAACGGATTAGTTTAATCGACTGAATGAGTAGATTTATAATCCAATTTTTACGGATTTCTTAACAAGGTGTAAAACTAAATGATATTTAACATACAAATTGTGCATTGACAACGTGAAAAGTACGAGTTGTAGGAATTTAGTGGAATTGAGGCAGCTCACTAACCATACTTATGTACAGAGTATAGCTAATAATAAAGTCTAGCCTCATTCTTTTGGCTTATAGAGCACAATGATAAAGTTTCGCAAATATTAGCTGATTTATTCTACACTGTTGATTTGACATTAATAAGACTGTCTTAGTCGTTTGTTTTCCGTTATACCTTTACCTTTGACACACCCAAAAAAAGTCGCCCCGTTCTATTGGTCCATCCGCTTCCGTATGGATTTATCCCTTAAGGGCCAAATCTCGGGTTATCGACTCTAATATTTTATTATTCGTCTCTTATTGAAAAAAAAAAAAAAAAAAAAAAAATTCCTACAAAATTATAGATATCATACATTGATTTAATAATCATAAATTTTATTTGGTAAGACCCATAACAACTAGTTTTTAAAACTGCCCTTTTTTAACACAATTTGCCATGATATCTCCTTCTTCTCCCTTTTGTCTCCTGTATATACAAATTCACTCAATTTCTTCCATTTGGTGTTGATGTTGACAACTAAAATTCCAGCAAACCCATCAACAAACAAACTATGGTAGGGTCTTTGCATTTGTGGAAAAAAAACACAATATAAAAAAAATTAGCGGGGCATTTTGATCATAAAGGTAAATTATTTTTTCCCGTTCCTAAAATAGATTAGGACGATTTTCTTTTCGATAATGTCCCAAAAAATTGCAATGTTTCTCCGCTTTTAAATATCCAAAATATTGCAACATTTTTATAAATGACATGAGGTGGCCACTACTTTACACTCACAAAAACTCTATTTAGACCCTGTTACAATCTTTTTTGTGACGAATGGAATAACTATTTAATAGATTAGTGTTCATAAATAAGGGTTTTAGAATAGGGTTCAAATTAACAATTGAATCAGGGTACATTTGGGCCGTCTCATTCTTTAATTTTCTGTCACATTAACCCTGATTTTACCTTAATTCATGTTCATGTTCAAATATTTAGAAAATTAGCAAAAAATAATGCAAGCTGACATTCATGCATTGAATTGAAATTATATCCTAATTACAAATAAAGTAAAAGTGAACACTATAAATTGAGTTTGCATTCCATTACAATTACTATAATCCAACATCAAAATTTCTATGAATTGCCCAAATTTTTTGTTTGTCAATAAGCCTATTGCAAATCATGTGAATATTTTATATGGAAAAATAAGCCCGGATTTTTTTTTTAAAGAACTCCATGCCACGTGTGAAATAAAGTGAGAGTAGTGCTAGCATTACTTTTGTGAGAATATAATTTCTGGGATGATATAAGTTCGCTGCCGCTTTACCTTTTGTTTCAACTACCTAGAATTGATTTACACACTCCACTTGCAAAATTCACACTCCATTTTTGTACCACCAGTACAATTAGCAACCGCTTAGCAGTCGCAAAATTTGAGTGTGGATTTGGAAACAGAGTGTGTTAATCAGTTTCCTCAACTGACTCTTACACAAGACTATAACTAGTACATACTACCTAAGGATTTTAAATAACCTGATTAACCATTTATTTGCATCTACTTTAGAATGATAATCATAAAAATTTAACAAAAATCTATTATACAATATAGCCTTTATAAAGTGCAAGTAATATGTGGCCGATATATATCGCAAACATATAGTGAAAATATGCTGTTAGAGTTGAATTCTATATCACAAATGGATTAAAAAAAAATCATTACAGATTGGCTAATCGTCTAAAGAAATTAAAAATCCTCAAAAAAGATGAGCAAACCCCGCATTTGAATGAAAAATGTTAAAGTACTCGTACTTCAAATGCTTGACCTGTCCTAGAACTTTGTTCTTCCCCACTTGATAAATGAAGTTCTTTGCCTATAGAAAAATACTGATTAAATGAAAGACGCATTTTGAGTAATCAAAGTTAAGCCGCCTTTGGCTTTGTTTCACTCTGGAATACAAGAAACACTCCGGCTAGTGCAATTCCGTGCCTGCAAATGAGAGATAAGTGTTTTCCTATGTTAGCATTGGGGTTTAGAACATGAATTAACGTGATTAAGACAAAGCAAACAATTCAGATGTCTTTCAAGGCATGAAATTAGTTAGCCAACAGAATTTACGCAGACAAGAAATCAAGATCAAGTATTCCTTCAAGAGAAAACTTTACCCAAAGGTTAATGGGTGAAACGGGTGTCTTGAAGAATAGAACAGAGCTGGTGATGACGACACCCTCTTCACACAGTTACCAACAGAATGGGTAACTGGAGATACCCTTGCAATATCATGTAGAAACCTAAACTGATTCCAAAGAGAACACGCATTAGCTCAACAAAAAACACTAATAACAATCTGCCTCATTACATTATAGTTTTGTTCAGTCATATATGAGAATTAATGACAATAAAATTTAAGAAACTACCTTTCATGAGATAATATGAAAAAACTAACACAAGTTACAAGGTGCATGACACGTCAAAGTAGACAATTAAAACCAGCAGCAGAAAGCAATTCTCAGGCTCATAAACAGGGAAGAAGTTTGCTAACGTAAAAATCATTGCCCCCTGATGGGCTAACAAAGGCTTAATTTATAAATGTCGCAAAAAGATTGCATGACATCATGTTATCACTTCTCATCGCAATACTCCCACCTTGAGCTTCTTTAAATACATCCASATTTTTTTACTTTTTTGTTTTTAAAAAGGGAGGCTTGATTKTGAGGCCCAACCGAGTGATCATCTGACCCGCATGTTCTTGGCAAAGTTCATTTTTCCAGAGGCCATACTTAATAACGGTCGGCGGTAACTACATTTAGATGGCTAGGATACGATAAAATCGATTTGCAATATTCATAATGCACAAAGTCAGAAGGGTTTAGAATCTAGATAACCCAACCAGTTATGTTCCTAGGTACTAACAAACAAGTTATAAGTCCCTATTTCAAAATTAAAATTTTCAAAAACAAAGGTTTCTGCCAAGTGCCAAAGGGCAAGAACTAGATGCAAGATCCAAAGCTTTCACGCCCCTTCAATAGTCCCAAAGGTTCTTTCTCCAGCTTTGTTACAGGATTAGAAAAAAGTAAACGGAAAGTGGCATCAGTGTCAGTCTGACTATGGATATCTATAGAAGAGATCGAGGCTGAGGGTGGAAATGTGTCTGGAGGTGAGGAAGCCAGGAATTTGGCAAGGTAGAGAAATGTCAGGAATCTTGCAACAAACACCWCTTGAGAAAAAGAACGGGTTAACCAACCAGGCTACTCCAAACCCCTCTATTCTATTTGCTACTGATCCCATACTACTGCWTAGAAGACCCTAAACAGAGTCCTGACAGTCCTACTGTCCTAGTGAGTTCAAGCTGTGAGCAACATAAGGACAACACAATACCTAAAGAGCASAAAAGATATTCAAAAATCCAGTATGGCAAACCAGACASATGCTAAGGGCWCCAACACTATTATTTTGCCCGTGATTTTTAGATTTTGAAGTTACATAAGCATGAGCAAATTAGCATGTGGCACAAATCATGCATGATGAACACACAATATAACTAGCATATGATGTTGCCATGCTGGGARAGTGTCAGAGATGAAAGTCACATTCAGATGAAAAAAAATCTGCAAAAGCAAAAGCATAACACCAATTCTAAATGAGAAAAAAGAGTGATATAAATCATATGATTACCTGCTGATAAGCATGGAAGCAAAGAGCAGCCAGCAAGGACCTCAAATAAACTTGTTGGACATTCAATCCCTGCMAMGACAAGAAAAATGATAATAGTTAATACATTACAAGGATTAACTACAGAATCCAACAGCCCAACTAGACACTAAAGAAAGGTTTACTTACAGCAGCTTCCATAAATGTTGGAGTAAACTTAACACCTTCTGTCAAAACAGTCACTGGAGCCAAGAGTATAAAAGACATAACTGTTATTATGGAGAAGAGTGTAATATTGTCTATTGGCTCTACTTCCTGTACAATGACAAATTGGGATCAGCAAAAACCACAAAAATCAAATAGGAAATAAGAAAATAAGATAATGCTGCTCCAACATAAACAGCACAAGAAGTCAGAAGGTGACCCACTATAAAGCTTTCTCAGTGAGAAATTAACATCAGTCTGTGACTATAAAATTTACCTTTGTCTTCACCATGACCTTCTTACTGAGAACGTTTCGAGATTGGTTTGTCAAATTAGACGCCATAGCACTCCAAAAGCCAGACCTTTAAGAAAGAAGGAAAAAAAAAAGACAAAGATTCAAAAAAAAAATACTTATGTCAACAAACTAGATGGATACATGGAACTAAAGAAGCACAGATGACTTAAGCTGATCAACAAGTATATTCACTAACCAGTTAAAAGAGGCTTCCGTCACAGATGCAAGAGCCACACCTCCGACAATGGGAAGAAGTGCAAGTACAACCCAAGGGGTAGGAGTCTGCAACAAAGGATCGTGTAAATCAACCCACACAGAAAAACTGAAATCACTTTAATTTATCTCTTTGTAAGCATCAGAGGTGTTTTTTTTTTTTTTTTTACAAGATTTCAACTTTGTGGTTGAGTATATAAACACATGATACGTGATATGTGTACCTCTCCCAAGAAAGCGGCAGACAGCAGAACTGAAAAAAATGGCTCCATAGCTTTGATCGTGTGAGTGAATGACACTGCCACTTTACCAAGACTCATGTTGGTGAAAAGGTTGCCTAAGGTGTGTACAACCGCTAATGGCAGGATAGAAGCTAGCTGTAAAACAACAGGTTAGCAAAAAAAGGAGGGAAAACAGAAGCCAGGAAACAAAATGAAACTGGARTAACAAAACTGAAAGAATAATAAACTACCTGTGCACCAGTAACTCTGGGTTTTTTATACAAATTGAACATCCACATGAAGATAACAAGCACTGCCCCAACAGCAAACTGGATCAGAGTGACGGTCATGGGATACTGATATACCTTCAAAACCTGCAGGAATATTCATCATACATTAGTAGAGAAAAAGCAATCAAAAAGAGACCCAATCCATTATAAATTTATAATGTAAAAGTGTAGAACGCATCACAATACCAATTATTATTATCGAAATAATGTCACAAGACAGCTATCACTTAAGTCCACAAAACAGATAGAAGCATCCTTACGCTCTCCCACACACTACTCTAATTCTTTTCAAAGCAGAATATTAACCTACAATTAAAGTGGCTTATTCAAGTAAGGCATTACCGAACAATGAAGCATACAACATTACCCACTTGTTGTAATGTATTCCCTCAGTTCTAAATAAGGTAACCAGACTACCCACAAAATGTATAAACGATAAATTTTCAAAACATATAATAATATTAATCATACTAAGAAAGTTTTCAGTCATGTATTTTTACAATCAGATTTTTACGAGAAATTAGAGGTYAGCATTCAACTTCCATACTCCATAGGGGAAATAATCAAATCATTCAGGTGCCTAATTGACGACATTCAAACAAAAGGAGTTGTAAGAAGCATCGCCACTCGCCAGCACCCAGCACTACCAACACGACATATTGATAGCCCCCTGCAACCCGCCTGTGCAGTGTGCATCTAAATTCCACATACTTGTAAGGGCCTCATCTATCCAGAAACAATAAAATCAAAACCCACTAGGCCACTCCATCAAAGATGATACCCTCAAGACTTAGCTTGGTCCCAAGATTCACACAACATTGGATACCCACAAGCAATAACTGAAGCCCAGTCCTATATTCCAAAATCAGTGTGGCAAAACAYTTCAATAGATATTAAAWATATAAATAAGTAAAGCAAGGYATACGCAAAATAAATGGGGCTTCAAAGCTCATAGCTTTATCAAAGACCCACTTAATAGCAACACTGTACAAGTGGTCACTAACAACAAACCCCATTTTTTTGCATTTTTGCTTTGTTTCTAATAAATTCTAGTTTGACATTGACAGATATCGTTCATTCCAATATTCCATTGCCTAAATATCGAAGTATCAATCAATCAAAGTAATAAGGCCAAAAAGTGGGGTCSGCTAACATGAACCGAGAATCAATCAATAAATRTCGAAGTAATACGGCCAAAAATCACAGAATGAAGCCCTGTAATTGCCCACACATTCATGATAAAACACTACAACTTTAAATCCTTAATCAAACATACATCAGAAATTGCAGCATGAACATTCCGGCAATCTAGGTCCACATTCATGAATCATGATACAACTACAACCTTATACTCCATCATCACACAAACCACAAACTCCATGTTTCTTCAGCATTAATCGAAAATGTGTTTCACTAAGATTACAAGAGTGAAACCAATATTACAATATCATAAATCTCTTTTATTTGTTGGCATAAAATCCATTAAAAATATCGAAAAATTAAAAGATGCAACAAATTAAACAACGCGAATGAAATAATCATACGAAAATAAAAACGTACAATATACAAAGTAAATGATTTTCTACAATTCTTCATATTGTAGATTCATGAATAATAACATCAGCAAAAACGAAAGAGCACAATAAAAACATTACAATAGCGAATCAAAATGAAATCAATCAAAAAAAATCAAACCTGCTTATTGTAGATGTGAGAGTAGATGTTAAAAGATACCAAGGCCAAATAAATCCCAAGCTCCAAAGTCTTCGACATAGCTTTCGCGCGCTTCACCAGACCGGCACTCTCAGGAACCGAAGTTCGCTTTAACAACGAACCATCCTCCGACTTCTTCTTCTTAAGCGACGGAAAAGAGATCAAACCGCCGAATCGCGAAGACTGACGGTTCCTCAGACTATTACCGTCACTCGAAACGCATTTAACGACGCTCAATCTCCTCGAATTGGAACCAGACGGAAGAGGACGAGCAGCAGCCGAATTGAAGGACAGAACATTGCGATTGTGCAAATTAGGGTTTAAGCATGGTTAAGAAGTGCAATCGAAGGTGAGATTGAGATTGCAGTGCTTTGCATTTTGGCTGATTTTGGGGAAAACGTAAGAGATTGAGAAAGCGTTGGAAAATCCGCCAAAATGAGGAGAAGTAGAAGAAGAAGAAGAAGAAGTAGTGAAGTGGTAATAATAAAATCGAGTCTTTTTGTGTTTTAATTAATTTAGGGATTTTTTTTTTTCAAAAAAAAATAATATAATAATTTAGGGATTTTATTTATTTATTATTTATGGTTCAAAATTGTGTGATTTGAGTAAAAGAGGGAAAGAATAATGTTGTGAGATTTGGCATCTTTGCTATTTTGGTTGTTTTGGTGGAATGGTTGGTGAATTACTACTAGTTGGAATTGGTCTTGTCTTTCTTAGTTGGGGGTTTGGTGGATATATGTGTGTGTAGTAAGCGAAGAGATCCAAACATTTTTGAATCTTTCATTTTAATGAATGTGTCCCGACGTCGTAAACTGGTCCGATGCCATTTGTCTAAATACGTTATCGGTGTGTTCCAATGGATTGCCGAGATATGTTAATTTAATATTTTTTTCAAGATATTGAATGTACAATCTTATTTTAACTACTTTATGGAGTATTCGTTTTTATAGACAGTTTTTGGTACGTTATACACTTATACATCAAGGATATTTCTTGTGTATGTACGTACATGGATATAAATATAAGACATGGTTCACAATATTATACCGACGAAGAAAAAAAAACTCTTGTTTTTGAAGCTTGTGTTGAATATTAAAAAAATTACTAAAGATTTCAAAATAAATTTTAGGTCTTAAATTAAATTTGTTTGATTGGATTTTTAAGGATTTCCTTTGATATTACTCTCATTTACTCTACGAATACATTAAATGAGAGAAAATAATTGTGGATTCGGACATTGGTCCTAACATGATTTCTCAAGACTCGTGACACAATAGTACGTTACGTATCATGATATTGATGTAGCAAAATTCAAATCACATTACCAAATACCAATGAGATTTTGCTTTAAAATAGCAATGAAATGACTATTTCCATTAAAGTGAGGTAACAAATGATGATCAAGAAAGATTAGTTAAAATGACACACAATTCCAAGAAAAATGGAGTATTATATCATTGGTTTTATACTTCTATTTGTATCATTAGACCTTGAATTTCCTGTTCTGTTGTRTCCTTTCTTTAAGTACATATTTTTCCTTGACAAAACCCTTTGTATTTCTCTAAGAGATTTCCTGAACAAATCTTTAACCATTCGATMTCAGACCGAAATCATTCATTTGATCATTCATGTAGGAGATCACTCGCAAGCTGCGAGTATAATTAGACCGAAATCATTCATTTGATCATTSAGTATACTCACATTGCTTATGTACAACAATCACCACTACAAATTAGCAAAACAGAAGACTGCACAAATTCTGCAATGTGACAAGTCAGTCAGTAAGGTGAGGTAATGAACATTTGCTGTATGTAAGAATTAACTTTAGGCTTTGATTGATCAACAAACTCATCTAATGTCATTTTACATTCCTAAGACATGTATACTTGTATGCTTCCAGCCTTCTTTACTCGACAAACCGGGCAAACGTCAACAAAAGCATCACACTCTATACAAAGACACAAGTGCCTGCAAGGCATTATCAGAATTGAAACTTCCTTACTCCGGCATGCTTTGCAACTCACCGCCTCCTGCAAATGGGAAAAATTTTGGTGTTGATTGGCCGAGGGAGGCAGAACGTTCTGATTACACGAAGATATAGCATCGTCTGCCACACTATCACCGCAACCTTCCTTCAGAGCCCCAGCACCCTGCAGAAAGACCTGATTAATGTTGCTCCTTAGGGCATTGACAAGAGACTCATTGTGTTTCGCCCTCAAGTGCCATGACTGAGCTTCTACTGTTATCTGCCTCATCTTTTCCATCAACTCYTTGTTTTTCTGGTTTAAATTCTCTATTTCTACATCTTTTGCATGAATTCTGCAGCTAACTTCTTTCTCTAGAGCATTCAAGAGAGAAACTGTGTGCCGATTCTTTAGCTCTGCTATTCCCTTCTTGATGTTCTCCTCCTGTTCGAAATTGCAAGATTAGAACGAAATGGGTTGGCAAAGCACCTACATGGCTAGAAATAACTAATTCACTTAACCTAGACGATCCCYCTATCCCTCTAAACAAATGGAGAATCACTTTCTTGATGTATCATCTTCAAGACATCAAATCATCGAGCTGAACAAATTTCCTCAACTTCGAAATTTCAATAATGGTCCAACAAATACAGGAAAATCCTTATAAAGACAACTAATTCTTTAAGCCTGTATACTTAGAGTGCAATCACAGAAAAACAGAAGTTCAGAACTTCAGGAAATATATTATAAGAGTCATATTCAACCAATACACAAGGAGCGAGTTTAATCAGTAAACCAGGAGTGAATGCAATTAGAACTCTAATGAGGTGAAAGAACAGACTATCTGCCCCCTCAAGACAGCCAATTCAGACAAGGGTCTAGAGCTCACAGTCTGGCAAGTAAACGACAATGTTTACCCTCCTATAAACACAAAGGTTCCTACTAAGTGTACAAAACAAGCAAAATTTAGAATCATGACTCTAAAGTTTCATTTCTACTCCAGATATAAGTCGGAAACATGAGTAGATGAATTACAATTAAGATACAAGTCCTGAAGCAATTAAAAAAGACGGAGCATGAAAAACAATGCACCTGGAATCAGTATTAAACTGATCTAATTCATCATGCCTGTCGCGCAAATTCTTGTCCTGCAGATTGTCATTGTGGGATAACAATAACGACAGGATTAGCCATTAACTATCACCAGCAGATGATATGAAGGAGATTTGGCTTCCTCTTCTCCATATGAGAAGTTCAGCCATGAACAGGGATTTGCTTCAGTGTATGCCGGGCATTCCCGGTGTTCTGGAAATATGGTTCATACGATGACAGGGAAGCCTTAATGCTGACTATAAAATAATTCCATTCTTTTTCTTCCTGTAGATGATTCATTGACGATGTATTCTTGTTCCCAACCATTGTTCATCATACTTCAGAATTACAACCAAGAAGAAACTGCCATAAAGGTCAACTTTGCTTAGGTAGTCTTTGTCCACAACCTTAGTCCTCAAAGGCTTGCAAGTCTTCAAAATACTAAATTAATCTCAGAACTCAGATACATTGACTACGAAAAAACAAACCACACAATCAATTGTGACAAACAGACCAACAGCAAGAGATTACTAACGCCTCTAGAGGTATATGTTTTCCACTTCTTGTGCACTTAGCCGCTTATAAAAGATTACAAATTTCACCAAACGGCGAAAATTTATCTGGCACCAACCTTAAGTTCACAACTCAATCAGAGTTATTATGTACATAGCAGGTAAAACTTCACCGCGTGTCTTAGGAGACGAGCAAGCTAGATTAATCAATAATGCTTAAAGCAAACAGAATGGCTAGGCAATAAGCATGTAAGCACAAGCAAACACAACAGAAAGAGCACTGACCATCTGAATTGATTGATGGACTACATTGGCATTGGTTAAGGCAACCGACACCTTCCATCGAAACAGGAAGCATAGATTGCATCACCAGCCCAAACATGCCTGCAGAAATCCCATTCAAGCTAAGGTAACTAACATTTTACATATGGGGAGCTTTTGTATAGCTATAAGAGCGTTCCATCAACCAAGAAATAAAACAAAAGAAAGATGCAATTTGCAAATGCATATGGTCAATTCGCAACAAACACATAATAAATAGTCAAAACAGAAAGAATGGGACTAATCCAGCTAACAGAAATGCTGGATTACACTGCATATTTGATTGTACATCAATTTAGCAACGCAAAGCATCATATGAAGAAATCATAACATTACTTCGATTTTAATGACTGTAAACAACAATTTGACTCAAAAATGCACAACAAATAAGGCAAAACTTTACATTAAGCAATAGAAAAGCTAATAAATCACAAGATGGTATATGCTATAAAAATGCTTCATTACATAAGAGACAAAAATCCTATACCAAAGCATTATAAAAAAAAAGTCACTAAATCAGCTGAAGAATCCAGGAGTATAAGCACTACAAAGTAATATCATTCAAAAAAAGCATAATGACCCATAACATATCACAAGTATAATGTTGAGTGGAAAGTATAAATGAAAAAATGTGTTTCATTAGTATAACTTTAGCAATTACATCACATTATAAGCATTAAGCACATAGCCTGTACAGTTACTTCACAGTGGGATTCCAGAAAAAAAACCTTCAAAATTTTTGCCAGAATTCAAACAGCAAACGAAAGATTAACACAAGCCTCACAAACAATAACATTTGAAATCATACATAACATTTATAATTCCACGATATCACAAACAGTATTGAAACCAAAAGAAGGGATGAACAGAACACGAAATAAGTGTAACAACGTTGATAAAATTTCCTTAAAAACAGAGATGATTTCAAGGCATTTTTAAGTCAAAAAATCATAACCTCAAAACAACCCTTCATCATCAAACCAAATCACAACACAACAACACAACAAACCCACACAAACATGAAAACAAAAACAACACCACGAAACAAACTCATCAAAAGACGGAAATGTCAAGCACCCATAATGAAAAAATGCAAGAAGAATACAACAAAACAAAACAAAAGAAAATCACCATCACAACAAAAACCAACTGCAAACAAATCTGTGTTTGATGATGAAATGTTAAAAGTGGGTAAAGAGAGGAGTACGGACGAGGAGAGAGAAAAGAAAGATTTGGATTACAAGGTGAGAAACTTCAGGGAAGAACGATAAATGAAGAACAAAAAAGTAAGCAAAAGCAAGAAGAATTGTAGCAGAAAAAACTGAAAATACGCACATTACAATGATAATATGTACAGAATGAATATAATAATAATTTAATAGTGCAATTTCTTTTCATTTTTTTTCCCACCAATTAACGTTTTCTTTTGTCCTATTTTTCAGTTACTATTATCCGTTATTATTATTTATTTTTAACTTGTTGATGAAATTACTGTTGTGCCATTTTTACCATGATTTTCATTGGGTAACGTCATTTCCAAGGAAAAAATAAATCATGGGGTGGTCAGTTGTGTGTATTGGTATGTGGGTTTAGAAATTTGAGGCTAATTTATTGGTTTTGGTTTTATTCTACGACCT
>SNQN01001856.1:0-22184 GCA_008642245.1 Bassia scoparia
TTGGGGGTGGTTTGTGGTGGTAGTCGAATTTGGAGGGGTGGTCAAATTTGCGTGTTTTGGTGGTCGAATTTGGGTGGGGAATGTGGTGGTGGTCGAATTTGGGGCTTGTGGTGGTCAAATTTCTGGGTGGTCGCCGCATTGTGGTGGTTGGTACGGTGGTTTGTGGTTAAAATTCAAAAGTGGGTAGTGATTCGCAAACAAAACATAAAAAAGCGGGTAGTTGTTTATAATAAAATAAAATCCGGGTAGTTATTTCTAAAAAAAAGTGAAAAAGTGGGTAGTTAATAGCAAATTTTCCTAAAAAAAATATAAGGCTACCAAATAGAATACATAAAAATTGATGGCTACCATATAGAAAACTTTTTTTTTATAACATTCATAATCTTATTTTATATAATTTCTTGAATTATTTTCTCATTTGATAGTCCACCAATAATCCAAGATGATCCATTTTTTCTTTTACAAGGTGATGAAACTTATTTTAGTGTCAGTTCTTGCTTTAACTTGCATTATTGGAGTTAAGGCAAGACACCCTATTTTTACAAGAACTCCAATTGCAAATAATAGTGCTTTGTTGACAAATGAGAAAGATAGTGTTTGATTTAAAGACATCACTTGTTTTAATCTCAAGGGTCATCAGATCCGGCGATCTTCTTCTCCGTTAATAAATCATGATTAGTGTTAAAATATTATGGAGGTGAATCCTATTGCCCATCYTAACATCACCTACCTTACGTTGGGTTRAATAGATTGGTTTTAGTTCTTAMAACATCAAATATTTTTAAGTACGAAACTTGATACACACGTCAAATAAGACTCCTAGAGAGTGCGCTAATTGGTGGCAGAGGAGGAACAAATAATGTGTTTCCTTAAGYGCTATAMACTTATAGTTGAATAACGGTATTAGATTCTACAAAGAGATAAGAATAAAGRMTGTCAGTYATTTGACACTTGTCTGGATTCACTTCCATATCTATGTATTCATAAGCTAATAAGATACATTTTTTTGGAATACCGTTAAGCATTTAAGATATCATAACACGATGTGAGAAACATAAATCTCGTACTATTACTCCAAAGTAGTTATCGCACATTCATTTCATAACTAGACAATTTTCTCGACTGAGGATTGGGTTGCTTTTTACATTTTACAGGTGATGTCGGTTTTTTCTTGCGTACGTTTTTATTTGCAGTCTACGAATTTGTAGACTTATGCTAAATCCTTCAATGATTGGCCTGAGTCTTTTTAGTATATAGATTGCCGAGACTACATGCTTTTAAGTAATTATAGTTGAGACACTCATGTATATAGATGCATATTAGTATCTTATTTTCTCAAAGGTTTATCTGCATTTGAGAGAAAGCCGTTGAGATAATAAGAAAAATTAGGTGCAATACATTACTAATTGAGGGTTCACATTATAAAACGTACTATTTCATGCTAATCTATTCGTCTTATAAAAGAGAAAAAACCGGCGTTGAGGAAATATTAGGTTGATCGTACTTTATCTGTTACGAAGTACAACGGATTTGTTATTTTTTCCATCATATCGTATATAGATTGCTTAAATTGCCTACGAATTTCAAAACAGCCTTTTTCCTTACTACAAATACTTTGATATTCTAAACCATTAATTGAATTTTACTAAACACTTCCCCTCTATTTATTTTATGATCTCAATACAAATTCTAATAGTCGTTTATTTCATTATATTTCTAATAACGAATTTGAATAACGCATCTATACTGTTATTTCAGTTTACCAATTGTCACACTCTCTAATAACGTACAATATCACATATTATACGTGCACCACGTTTTATTCGTGATCGCATTGGACAATGTGTAAATAGATGCTAATACTATTTATCTATATCCATTTTTTCGTCAATCTTTTAAGTTTTGTTTGTCACATCTAATAATTGTGCCCCACACAACTTTCATGAGTAGAGGTAATAATATAGTTAAGTTCAAATATGTAGACGCAAAACTGAGTGTGAATCAATACAACTAATAAATAATATATCTATTTACTTTAATATATAATTTATATTCATTATAGTATAAAAAAAGTCACAAAAAATGAGAATGGAATTCATCTTAGAATCCTCGCGTTAATAATTAATATATTTGGTCTCCAATTAGCCTTTCCAAATACATTGCAAGATACACCACACTCAATCGTGTATCTATTTTTTTTTTTTTTATATAACCATATACTCCTTGTAAACAAGCAAAATTGACGTTCATTTTGTAGGTTTTATCAAATTGAGTAAAAATCTACTTGAATTTTGATATAATCATTCAAGAAAAAATAATAGATAATAGTTAAAAACATCCATCCGAATCATACAGTTTACACCAATTTTTTTTAGATATAATAGAACTTGATATCAAATCTGTTTCAAGGATACAATTGGCACCAAGTGTTGGGTATTGGTTGATGACAAAACAAATTTTAACCAAAGCATGATGATACCATTCAACTCCTAGAGAAATATTTTTTGTTGGCACAAAAACTTATCTCCTAGAAGAATTAAGATGTTTTTCATCCAACAAACGCACACCAACTCTAATGCAGTCACTTCTTTTTCACCCTAAAGCTTAAAGACAAAACGGAGAGAAAATTAAAAGAGAACAGCGAAATTTGATGTTACATAGAACTAAATCAATTTAATTGAACCCAACGTAAGATGAACAAGTACGATGAGCAATAGGATTGCACCTCCATAAGATTTTAACACTAATCATTGTTCAATTGACGGACGAAGAGGATCGTCGGATATGATGACCTTGAGATTAAAACCAGGTGGAATTTCTTTAAATCGATACATGCGTTCTTTCTGCATGTTGTCCACTATTTAGTTGTTGTTGGAGTTCTTGTTAAAAATAGGGTGTCTCGCCCTTAATTCCATTAACTGTCAAGTTTAAGCAAGAACTACGCACCAAAATAAGTTTCCATCAACTTGTAATAGTATAACATGGATCATCTTGGATTTTTGGTGGACTATCAAATGAGAAAATAATTCAAGAAATTGTTATTAACGATAAGATTATTAATGTTGTATTAAAAATATGTGAGAGTTTAGGCCCTTATTATCTACTCTAGTCCGAAAAATATTTGTGAAGAAAGGGTAGTCATATAATACTAGTTACAATGAAATACTTGGTTAATAGAAACATTTTGTTAACAGTTTGTAAGCATAATAAAATGAAGACAAAAGAGGTAGATTTATAAATGGGTTATCCCAAGATTTAATGAAGAATGCTATATATCAGCATTCATACTTGAAGAACTTATAGTATGACTCAAGTATACTTTTGACATGGACCTTTAAACAATGGGATGTTTTGAATAAACTAATAAAGTGTATAGCGTAGCAATATGTTTCTCTTCTATAGTTGATGCAGTGTTTGTCTGTCTTTCATCTTATTTGTTGTGTTAGTAAACCATTGTCATTCAGGAGGTTACAATACTATTTGCTGCATCTCTGACTCTATCACAACTCGGTCGTTTTGCAGAAGTGACACTGCACTATTTGTACTTACTCAAATTAATATATATGGATGTAAGAAGAGGTTATTACGTTTTCTAGAATGTTAAATTCGATATATCATAATTAGAAATTTGAGTTTCATATAGCTATGGAATCACTGTATTCTAACAGTTATTTTATACACTATTAAGTCATTATATGATCAACATTATTAGACTGATTAAACATCAAACTCTAGGCGTTGTTCTTATCAAAGGCATACACTTAACTTAAGTATTAGTAGGCAGTATAAAATAATAACTATTATACTTCGTTTGCTGTAGAGATATGTGTGGTGCTTCTGATATATTATAATCAATAGACCACGTATGAGGTCTCAAATCACTAACTAGAAACACCCGAAACAGTGAAAAGCAATATAGTGGGGTTTGTCAATAAAAAGGTAAACGCGCAATTTTGTAGATAGACATTATAGATGTTGGATTGCTAATTTATAGTAACAGAATCACATCTATAAATCACTCTACATACAATAGTAACAATAAGTGTTTGTAGGAGATCAAGAAAATTGTACTATACTCATAAGTCACTCTTGTCAAAGCCCTAGAGTGTGTCAAGCGTTCACATAGTCAGAGTAATAATCCTCACGTGTTCACGATGATAGGGCATGATTTCAATTACAGTCTATGTCAGATGTAATTATCTAGACATCTCGTAGTGAATTTGTACAGTATATTATTAATAAGTATGAAAATAGTGTATGGAACTTCAACGCCACCTATTAATAGAAATCTCCGAAGAGACTGTGTATATAGTTGAGTGAATATAAAGTACTGAGGCAGGGAGTATAGAATGGGTGATCTAAAATGGAATATTACTCATAATGATTTTGCCCTATTACACGTTTGTGTGTGATAAATTAAATGACAATCACTGTATCAGTAAGGTGACTAAATGATGCTTGTTCTATCTTGACTAGTTGTTGTACTTCTTGAACATCTCTGTATTGAATAATTTGTCTGTCAATTTTGCATAGTATAATTAATTGTGGACGCTCATATGTATAAGAGGGTATATATAGTTTATGGCACGCATCTATAATTGCATCCGAATTCTTAGTAGATGAGATCGCAAAAACTGTTTATGATTTTCCTCTCGCGAGTATAGATCTATTAATAATGATTCTTCTGTATTGCACATAGTTAGCCATAATGGCAAATTCTAGAAAACGGATCCATAAATATTTATATAAATATAAAATGATAATACTTTATTAATGAGATGGAAAAAAATACTTCGCCAACGTGACGACGCGATAATAGCATGTTGACTAATCTCGGGCAGTCTCTTACTCTACGATGTACAATTATACTGCTTCTCTATGTCAGTTTGCTATCACAGACATATTCATTATGATGTGGTCTGTGAAAGTCAC
Source organism: Bassia scoparia (assembly GCA_008642245.1). Taxonomy (NCBI): domain Eukaryota; kingdom Viridiplantae; phylum Streptophyta; class Magnoliopsida; order Caryophyllales; family Amaranthaceae; genus Bassia; species Bassia scoparia. The sequence goes on from SNQN01001856.1 coordinate 4,933, forward strand.
TAATGTTAGTAGACTTTTACTACACGTATGTTAGAGAAACTGTGTGATCTATTTAATTTCAACGTCTGGTTAGTCTTGTACACGAGTCTTTAAGGACACATTAAAGACACGTCGGGAGAAATTATTGTGATATGGGTCTACAGTATTCTCTATCTAGATACATGCTCGCGCATGAAACTCTACTTTTGTAGGATAGAGAAATAGCATTAATAACGAGATTATTTGTGGCTACTCTCACATATGTACGTAAAACCCAGCCTCTTAGATTCAGAGAAATAGATAATGTGCATATGAACCGGTATTGTACTACAAACGCGGAGCAACCAAAGTGTAAAGTCAAATAATATAAATACCTGTTAATAATGAGATGTCACTATTCTGATCGCACACATTAGAGACTAGAGGATTTAAGATAAAATGTGCAATGAACAGAGTAGTCAGAAACTGAAAGGTCGCACTCGGAACTACACTGAACTATTACTGTCATATGTCCTCTTGTATTGATATGATTACACCAACTATGGTTATGTCATCAAACAATGCTATGTACCAGTAGTACTATTCGGATTCACTCATAAGGACGGAAACACCACATTATGATAGTCTTCCTATCACTACGGGGACAACGCACGATAAAATTGAGGTGTAGCGGGCACTACGCCTACACAAGTACAGAGGTATGAATGGCTATTTATTATTGACGTTAAGTGTCACATTCACAAACCAGTCTCTCAGTATACACTGAAAGTATTTGAGGATGTGATCAATCAAGAAACAGGAATTAATTAATCATTTGAATAGACTATTGAACTCTAATCCTATTAGAAATTTACAGCTAACGTGAGTTGTAGAAGATGGAATGCTTATGATCACAGGGTAATTCATTGCGAAGACCATACGCATTATAGATATTGAATAAACCAAATATATACAGTCTAAGACATTGAGTATTTTATTCTAACGGTAGATAAGTTTTTTTGAATAAATAATGCCGATTGGATTACTCGCTCGCACGCGAGTGTTGATGGAAAGAATTTTAAATAGGTGGAATTGTCTTTAATCTTGATATTATCTTTCTTCATTATTGTAAACAAAGTACACATTCAAATAACATACGTATTATCTATGTGTCGAAATTATGATGTTATGTAGTTAATTGGTTGGTGAATCACGTGTGTGTCTTGGTCTCGCCTTAACGGTGATGTAAACATACATAATCACCTTGAGATATCATGTAATGGTCATAGTTTAAAGGCAAAGAGAACTTGATACTTTAGAGAATAAATTAAGATAGAACATACTACCTATTGATAAAAGACCAATATACATGTGCTTGTTGATTTAAAATAGTTGAATATATTAGGATGTGACGTAGTGCGGATAACGCTATACAAGAGCACACTGAGATAAAATTACATTCGTGTGAGGTTTGAGAAGATTAAAAGTTATAAGGTCCACTAAAGAAGTCTGAATGTTAAAGGCAAACCCATATTAAATGGCAGACAAACAGTTAATGTAGTGAATGTTAGACCAAGCCCATCTCATTTCTTACTCGCTACTTCCTTATATAGCGAATAGGGACTTTGGAACAAGTAAGTGATTAAGGTAGACTATGGAGAATAATAATGTACTATACTTACCTACTACCGCACTTTTGTCACTTTTTTTTAGAATAACTTACCCCGGGTTTAGGATTTTAGTTTTGGTTGTGGGATGTATTAAACACAAAGCATTACATAAACCGATTGCGGCCCCCCTATTTTTATGATCTAAGTGGTGGCTTTGCTGGAGATGACGTCCACAAAACATAGCAGTTGGGCACGTGTTGGTTGCCAATGTTTTCATGAACACGATCAACACCCAAACATTGGTCCACCACAACCACACTAGCAACCACTTGGGTCGGTGCGACTTTTCTCCATATTACTATAGGTAAATTGATCTTTTCTCTCTCTTGCACATCTTTAGTTTGAGTCGCCTTCTCCAAGTGTTTTTCTGATTTTTCTGGACCACTACAAACTGACCATCCCTTCTATCCTCTACACACTTATCACAGAACACAACAATCGTATAGATGCAAAACACCTATTGCTCAAATTATAGTTGTGGACCACACCGCCATTAGTCGACATAAATACATTGTGGCTCTCGGAACATTAGTAGATCGCATAACCTCAATGCATCAAATCGATCAGCAATACATCCATGCGGACCCAGAGACTTACTATAAATCACCGAACGTAGAGTCAGCAACACTTCGAATTACTACTTATAATCACTATAACGCATTTATGACTTACATTAACCAATTCGCTAAACACTATTCTCTATGGTTGTTGTCATAACTCTTGTAGGGTGGTGTTAGAGACTAGACATAAATTTTGTGTATATTCTAGGGGCTATATATAGCTCTACCATGAAAGTGATGGTAGTATTTAACAATATCCAAATCAAGCTTGATTTTCTTTAAGTCCTAGTTGCATAGTTTTCAAAGTTGTATATAGCTAGGAGATCATAGAATCAACTCATATTTACAATGAATGAATTCATAGACACGGAAATAGGATGTAAGTACGTATAGCTCATGTAATATTATTTGGCGATCAGATTTATAATTTTCAAGATTTACCAGTTAGCAAGAATGAAATTAAAAAAAAAAATAAAAAATAAAGGAATCATCAAGGAGATTATGATGGTTACTGTCAAAGAGTGATAGATAAGGGTGATTCATCAGCATATAGGAGGTTGGGTTGTTTTTGGTGGTTGTTGGGGTTGTTTCAAGAAGGTAGGATAACAAAGTTGGGTGGTTGTGCGTGGTTGTTGGGTGGTCTTGCAATGTGGGCCGCCGCGTTGTGGTGGGTTCCATGTAGTGAGTGGCCAATTAGTAGCAAAAAGTGGGTAGTGATTTGCAATTACATATAACATAAAATAATGGGGTAGTTTGTTTTTAACTTATACGAACAAAATTCCGGGTAATTGTTTCTAAAAAAAGTGAAAAAGTGAGTAGTTGAATTAGCAAATTTTCCTTTTAATTAATCAAAAATAGCCACCGGACTTTACATAAGTAATTGAATTTATAACCTATCAGCTATGTATTTTGCCAAACATCCATTAAATCAGTTAAATCATGAAAGTTTAGACTAAAAATACCTTCCTTAACACTTCGCTCCCATTTTTACTCACTCTACTCATTACTTTTCTCTCTCTTCAAACTTTCCCACCCCCATTATCAATCTAACCATTGCCACAGTCCTCACCACCATGACCGTTGCGCAGCCACTCAGACAAGCCAGCACCCTCGTCAGCTACCCCTGTCACATACCCCTCGTTCATCGCTCTATAGCCCTTGGTTCGCATTACCCGTACCGCCGTCCCTAAACTCTCCTTTCACGATATAAGCACGGGCAACAACCCACCAATGCCATACAACAGACAGATAGCCCACCTTCACACCCAGCAACAAACAATAGTCGTAGCCCGAGCAACGTTCACCACCAATCTGCAGCCACCTCACCAATGTCACCACATCGCAATACCGGCCACTCTCACACTACAACAATTACAACTTGTGCACCGTTTAAGAAATGTTGGCACAAGTTAGAAATTCCCATGGCATGTAGTTAGTCCCACGGGAATTCTAAAAATTATTACTGTTTGATGGCAACAGGGCCGTGACTAGTTTTGCTACGGGTAAAACTAAGAATTGGCAAAAACGTGCTTTATCCACTGTATCCCGATGGCTAAAAGAAAAATTTTGCCCAACCTCTCATGTCTAATGTACCGTCTAGCCACAGAATAATTATAGCTAACTAATGCTTTTGCTACATATATTGTGTGGCTTAAAAATTTACATTTGCCACAAAAGTCATGTGCTAAAGATAAGTTTTGCCACTAATTCTCCCATGACTAAGAAATTTACACCGCCACAAAAGGACTTATGTGGGCTAGAAGTTTGCCCACTAGCTCTCTGATGGCTGAAAAACCTCTAGCACAGTTACTGTGTGGCTTCCTATTGATTTGCTGCATAGAAATATATACTACTTTGGTATGTTGTATTATTATTATTATTATTATTATTATTATTATTATTATATATATATTAATTATTATTTTATTTTATTACTTTATTTATTATATTATTATATTATTATAAATTATTTTATTATATATTATTATACAACAATAAACAATATTAATTAGGGGAAATTTGAAAATAATAATATGTATTATAAAAACAATATATAAACAATAGTTATAATAATAGATAATCCATGATTCTAATGTTCCGCCAAATCATCATTAGAATACTCTATCAATCCAGTTGCTAAGGATTAGAATCTTGCTAGTTAGTAGAATTTTAATTCTGTGATCCATCAATAACCTATCTACATGATATGGCCTCAACTATTACATTTAAATGCATTGTTCTTTTTCTTGCCAACTGTTCCTATTCTACATACCATTGTTGTGATGATCATTATGATCACGCGGGGTATCCCTTCCCTGCTGCTATTGTTATCTTCCATCCACTTCATCTGTTCAAAAGATTAGAACTTTAAGCACTTTGATAATTAACAAGAGATTTAATACTTCACCAAAATTCCATGGTTTATCTATGCATTTGTTACTAATGCACGATGTGTTATAGCATTACAACCAGACATGCAGTAGCTACGGGTAAAAGTGTTCTTTAAATCATTAACTAATTGGTACTACTGTCTGCGCAATTGTTCTTTACATGGTGTTGAAAGCAATAAGTTAGCTAGGCGTGATAATTGGAGTGGGAACACTGGTGGGGTGCAATTGCAACTTCAACTGTACTCGCTCGTATAAAATAATGCAATGATTTGACATAACTTTCCTCTTATTTTATGCCAAATCCTTGCATTTATTTTGATATGGTGGTATACTTCCTACTAGAATTTCTAAAGATTAATGACTCTTTCAATATTAGGTTTGAACTATTAAGATAACAAATCGTAACAAAGCCTGATAATATAAGCTAAGATACTGACAGAATTATGATAACTTACAATTAATAAGTTAGGCTTGTATTTATGTTGTACAGGGTAGTGACCCGTGCATTATTGTAACTCCCTCTACTTTAAAAATGAATTATCAGAGCGTATTAGGATTGAGAAGTGGTGTGTAAGAGGCCTAACCCTGGGTTAATCTTCACAGCCCTCTCGAATGTTTACCCCTGGGTTGTTCTCATTATGCCCTTAGAATGTGGTTACCGGCTCTGCGTGGGTTGATTCTCATCAACTCCTCTAGACTGTATTTTTGTTGCAGCAAGTTTAATGAGATTGAGCTGCTCTAGTTAAGAGGAGCGGACAAGTGACGGAACTACTGTCAGTCAAACTTCACTCATAGTGTCAAAAATAATTATGCCATTTTGCACTTAATTACAACCATCCTCCCTAAAATTCAATTTCCAATCATTGGATGAAAATTCCAACGAGAGAATACATTTAAATGGTGCTTACCTTATGTTTGCTATGTTGGACAGCGAGTCCAAGTAATTTCTGACATCTTATCATCAGCAAACTGACCCTACAGGTGCCAACGTCATTGGTTCATTTAGCGACCCTCGTTCACCCAGTTCCACTTATGCACCATTTATTCAAAATCCAAGGACATCAGCTGTCAACTTTAATCATGAACTGAACGAACACTCATTACCCTGAAGAAGCAAATCACGTTAGCTCTATTGAGAATTTTTTACAAGTACCTATAATGTTCTGAAAATAGTGGGTATGAAAGCCAGCTATTGATATATTTGAGATGGGATAGACTCAGTCAAACACCTACACAATCTTCGTTTTCTCTTGAAATTCAGAGTAATTTATAGTTAATCAGTTCGTTCAATGCTCATAGATCTGATCTCCTTCCCTATTGTAGGCTTCCTCCTGTTCTATGAGCGAGCAATACAGACAACTTCTTTTGACATCTCATATGAATAGTACCATCAACCTCATAAATCGATTTTATGAACTAGTTTCATTGCCCTTTTGATCTGCACAATACTTGATAATGTTAAATAAATCGAATTCATACAATATATACAATGAGATCAACTTGCTTTAAACACAATTTCTAGATTTAGAGCAACTGAATCAATTTTAAATGTAGCAGTGGCAATGTTAAAATTGGAAAACCGTAAATTACATAGGTACTACTGAAAAAAGAAATACAACGCACGACTGTTTTGATGGCGTACTTAATTAGTAATGCCTTATTATCCTTTGCTCAAGTACAGTAAGATCTTACCGATGCAATAACTTAGATTGTTAAAATGCGGCATTCTCAACATTGGTACTAGTACAAAGCCACAATCACACCACTTCACAATCCCCATAGCACAGCTAGAGCTTATGGTAGGCCGGTAGCAAACCGTACTCTATGTATGTAGCTACTATACATCAGAGGGCATAAAATGTCAGTACAACCCTCAAACCGACCCCAAATAGAGACTAAGCACACTTGGACAGAGTAGGTGAACACCAGCAAAAGAAACAGAGATTGAGACTACTCTAGCAGACCACATACTGCTATACTTTCTTCTTCTTTTATCAATGATCTAAAGTGTGTACTTTACTTGGTTTCATGAATGTCAATTGATGTGCTAAGAACTTGATACTAACATACTCCATTAGCCAAACCGGCTTATTTTTCATCAAATATAAGATAGCAAAAGTAGCTACTATGTCCTCATTTCCAATTGCAGATAGAAGTCAAGATTGTTGACAAAAATTATTGCATATAAAATCAATTAATACAATATTGAAACAACAAGAATTAGATAAATCCTCATAAATCACTACCCAAATATCATCTAATGCAAGCGAGGAATCGGACACAAATTGAAACTGAAATAAATTTAATTTCTAACTAAACTATGTGCAAGACATAAAATCAATCACCTAATCTGATAATACCTTTAATCACATATCGAATTCGAGCAAATGAAACACGGATAATGAACTCAAATTTTGAAAAATGAAATTATGATATATAAAAAACGGAAATAGGACTTACAATAGTAAAGTAGGAATGGCAGCGAATTCAAGCAGTGGTGAAGCTTGTAGTGCTATGCGATGGGCGGTGGTTAGAAACTACAACATACGTTTTCCGACTGACGCTAACATTAAATTTGCCGGCACATGAGTAGAGATAGAGCATGACCTCGTCGTATTTCTATAAGCGAGCGAGTTAGGATTTCTTGCTAGAACGGGAAACCTAATTTTGCAGCTAATTGCGATAAGTGGTGATATGAAGAATCAAGCAGAAAGGGACTTCAGTCAATTGGCGATATGGGATGTCAGGCTGTGAATTTACTAGTTGATGATATCGAGAGTAAATGCACATTAACTCCCAAAATTTCAATTTCTAATAAAACCCTAATTTGTGAATTGTTAATATATAGTAGAACATGCCAACGCACCTGGGTTAAAACTATCTGCGAATTGTGTGAGGCCAATAAACCTTACATCACCACTTAGTGAAGCCCTATACAATGAGCGTGTATATGAGATCCATGGAGAGATTAGAGAAAAAGAAAGAGAAGATGTTGTGTGTGCTGAGTGCCGTTTAGTGAATGTGAGGTTGAGTGATTCCTTGTTTATTTTCTCTTTTTTTTGACTTTTTTAATTTTTATATTTCAATTAACAAATAAAATATATAATGTATGTATTAGAAATAAATAAGAAATTAAAGAAAAAAAATCTTATGTAAATATAAAATTAATGATATTAAAACTAGGAAAAATAAAAGGTTACACGTTTATATTTTTTTAAAAATATGAGTTTTTAAAAGTCAAGGACAAAAAAACGTAGTATTATTTAAATGTTTCACTATTTACGTTTTCAATGTCTAAGTATAAATATTTGTTCATGAACAGCATTGTTCTGTAAGTGTGGCTAAAGTGTTATGTTTGCCACGAGCAATAAGTATCATAGAATAAGTATTAAATTTGCCACGTGAAATATTTTTGTGGCAAAAGTGTATATCCATGGGAGCTGTAAATACTTTGGGCATAAGTACATTATTTTCCATGGGGAATATTTAATATTTGTAGTCAAAAGTGCTAAGTTTGCCACGAGAGAGTCATTATATTGTGGCATACACAGTATAATATTTGCCACAAAACATAATTACCGTGCATAAGGAAATTTTCACTTTTGTAGCTCTTTGTTATATTCTTCCCTGTGGCTAAACAAAATTATGCCACGAATTTATGAATTTCGTGGCATGATATTCGTGGCAACAGATGTGACGATTTTTGGGTTTTGTATGTGCACCAACGCCACACCCAACACTACCCCATTGCGCCAACTCTATTCTATCTCTCTTCCATTCACTCGTCGCGCATACAAACTCTTTTTCTCATTGCGATGTTCTTCGCGATGTCGCCAATATTATCATCGTGTTTCGCCGACAACCACTTCATCCTGGTTGCACTTTGTCTTCAAATTTTCACAACAGAGGAAAACTAGCTCCGCGACTGTATAAAGCGGTCGGTAAACTTGCGCGTGAGGCTAGATCGATAAAACGTTGATCGCGTATTTTTAGTAGACGAATTGGATTTACCTGACCGGTTACCGACCGCTTATATGTTCAGTTGGTAGTACCGAAGCAGAACACAGTCAATATTCGATTTAATAATTAATATTAATTTTTAAAAAAAATATTTACCGATCGATAGTGTCCTGGTAAAATGGTGGTTTATAAATTAAATAAAAAAAGAAAGCTGAAAGTAGGCTGACAGTTAGTTCAGTCCTATTTTCAAAACTTTCATGAAAACAACAAAACTTGTTGAAACTAGCATCTAACTGAATTAATATCCAACAGAAAAATTAATTTGAACCTAGCCAACAAGAACATGATAAACTTTAATTGAAATTCTAGATCCATTACAATATAATTATGATAAGTACACATATACTCTACAAACTAAATCAAAGAATGTTGATACATACAAAAATCAAACAATAACTTCAATCTCTCTTGAATCCAGCATCTGCAACAATTAACATTATTAATTATTAGAACAAAAATAAGAAAACAATAACCAATATATACAAGTATACCAAAGTTCAAGAAATTTAGGGAAATTAGGAGTATTCAGTAAAAGAAACGGTTGAACTAAAAAAAAAATGGACGATACTAGATTTGAAATCAGTGAAGGATTAAAAAAAAGGAACAAATTTATTAATGATAAAAAAAATGATAAAAAAATAACTAATAAAAATTAGAAAAACCATAATAAGGGCCTGTTTATCATTAGCTTAATTTTCAGTTCATGTTCAGCTACATCAGTCATTCATTCTTAACCTTAATTTCTTCTCTCTCATTAAATATTCAATTTGTTTAGTTTCAGGTTCAGTTCTGCTGCGCATTAGTTCATTCATTCAGCTCTATTCAGTTTTCAGTCAGTTCAGTTTGAATTCAATTAATTGTAAACAGGCCCTAAATGATAAAAAAAAATTGAATCAGAAACATCTTGAATAAAAACAATAAATATCAAAAAATCTATAAAACATAAAAGAGAAAACGAAATCAAAAATATACATTAGTAAAACGCAATCAATAAAACGAAAAAAAGAAAGAAAACAAATTCAAGAAGAAAAAACAATAAAATAATCTAAAGTTCAGGAAAACAAGACGTAAATCAGATAAATGAAATTAATAAAAATGTTATCATAAATTAAAATTAAACCGATACTCAGACCATCTAGAAAAATTGAAATGATGAAGAAATAGAGAAATCAAAAAACTTTTAAAGACCTAAATAAAAAATAAACAATGAAATCATTAAAGAGGAACGAATAAGAAAAAATTTGAAAAAAACAAAAAATATGAGAAATCTAAAAAAGACAAAAATAATTGAAACAAAGAAACCCTAGATTAAAAAGCCTGAGTAATCAACACAAACTGAGAGAATCGCTAAGAACAAAAAACTATCTAAATCTAAATCATAAGGAAAATTTTAGTGTATAAATAAGTTGTTTAAAGAAAAAAATTGAAAAAATCTTTATGGATTAACGAAAATCAGTACAGAAAATGGGGGAAAAAAGAAATAAAAACTGACCTAGATGACGACTGGACGATGACACATGTGAGTTGCGAGAGGAGGAGCGGGGCGGTGAGATTAGAGGCGACGATTCTATTACGGGATCTTGAAGCTGCCGTCGACGACGGGATTCGCCGGCCATTGGTGCGAGGCGTGGCTCTTGTCGTCGAGGTGGTCAAGTGCGTCTCAGGTCGCCGACAGTGTTGATCCTGGTGAATGATGAGGATGAGAAGTAGAGAAGTGAATGAGGGCATTGAGATGAGAGGTTGAGAATGTAGTAGTCAGAATAAATGAGAGGAGAAGAATGAGTGTAGGTAGAATTGAGAGGAGAGTGTGAGTCCAAAGTAATTGAGAAGGAGAGAGAGAGTCAAAGTAATAAATGGAACGAAATTAATAAGGGATTGCGGTCGGCTTTTAAAAAATGAAAAAACATATACCGTTACCGTCCCTATGTTTGTCGGTAATTACCACCGTTATCGATTCGTGTGTATGGTCGTTATTTGTTATCCGGACCGTTTACGGTCGGTACTTTTTTTAGCGTCGGGGTGGCGGTCAAGGTAATACTGATTGCATTTAAGCCGGCACGATAATTTACGGTCGGCTGAGTCGCATTTTCTTTTGTGATTGGCGATGTATCATCTATGCACGAGATTATGTATGTTATGACGGGTTCCACAATGTGGGGCGAGTTCGTCTCGTGTTGGCGAGGGTTGTAGCGAGTTTGGTTTGTGGGGTGTTTAGTTAAGTGAGGTGGCATTGGTTTGTATTCGTTGGTTGCGATGTGTAGATGGGGGTTGGTGGCGATTTCTTTATGGTAGGATTGGTTAAGCTGGTGGTGTGAAGGTAGCAGTGTGTTGGGCGTTGCAGGTAGTGATGTCGCGTTGGCCATGTTGTGGCGATGTTGGTGATGTGGGGTGATTAACCATATAATTGTTGATTTATTAGGTTAGTAAGGTGTAATTAAGAAATTTAAATGTTAATTGAAGTTTTAGTTGTTATAAGGGTATATCGAGTAAATTTAACTAGCTTTTAGGTATTTCAGGACAGTTAGAGGTAAGTAGTTAATATTTAATCACTCACGTAAAGTTGGTGGTATAACTTTAGAATTAAAAAAAACCAGGCTCCAAATAGAATTCGTAAAAATTGATGGCTACAATTACCGAATATTTAAATCCCCATAAAAAATATGAAGAGAATTTTACAGGCTCCCTTTATGCGGGCGACGACCCATAGTGAGTGCTAGTGGGGGCTATAGCACCTAGGGGTGAACGCCGGTCCAACCGGACCGGACCAAAACCAGGTTGGACCGTGGGACCGGAATTCGCGTATCCTCAAGGACGCGAGGCCAGACCGGTTTTAATTTTTTTACGGACCTGTGACGGACCTGACTATATCCGGTTCGATCCGGTTTTATACGGTTTGGACCGGGTTAGTTCGTTAAAGTCTATTTTCCTATTTTAAGAACTTTAAAAAACCCTGCTTTCACTTAATAATTTCATAAATACAGAATAGAATTTAAAATATAGCAAATTAAAAAAGATTAAAACCACAATATAACCTCATTTTTAGAATTTGAAGCAACTTATGTAAAACAAAATTAAATACCAATAAATATCAAACAATAATAATATCAAAGTAGCATAAAAATTACAAGTCATACATAACAAATAATCAAATTAAGTAGCATGAATCACATAAGATATATCACTACACAAAAATATTAAAAAAAGAAGGAGAAAACTTGTTTTAACTTGTAAGGGACGCACAACCCAAACAGCAAGGCACATCAGTCAACGGCGAAGCAGGGAGGCGTGCTCGCAGTCAGCTAGTAAATGGAAGAAGATCGCAAGTTGGTTAGTGTGTAGAGTGGCGTGTAGCGGCACTTGCAGAGTAAGGGGATGGAGAGGTTGAAGGTTTGCATTTTTGAGTTTTAACATTTAGGAATTAAGAAGTGAGACAAGAAGACAAGCAATCCCATTTTATATGACTCACTGACACCGTAGTAAGGATACCTACTTGACTTCAGCATTCAGAAGGCAAACAAAAACAAATCTTCAAATTTGTTTCCAAATACCGGGTCAGCTCGGTTTGGACGACGAAACCACCGGGTTTGCCGACCGGACCTGGTGACGCCGAAATAGTCAATTTCTAAAGGATCGGAGACCGGACTGGAGCGTGCAGGTCCGGTCCCAATCTCCGGGTCCAAAATACGATCTGGACCGGTTTTGTTGTCACTACCCTAAATAGCACCCCCGTCTTTTTAAGAAATAAATAACAGGGAGAAAGAAAATTTTTAAAAAAAATTAGGCGGATCGCCAATTATTCGATCGCTAATTTACGATTTAGCGGTCGCAATCGGGGACAAAGATCGCAAACTGGGACAAAGCGTGCAAAACTACGGACTGCGCTAATCTTTAGTTGGTCGGCAACAGGGCTTCGCCATCGTCCAATTTGTTAAAATTTGTTTGCACTGCTCCTTCTTTTATTTTATTTGCATGCTCTTTTTATATTTGTTTAAATTCTCATGATGTGTTGTTAAATTTTCTCGTGCTCTTCTTTTATGAAAGAATATCAAATGTTAGTTTAGTACTCCTTTTCTTTAGTTGCACAACAACAAGTTGATGGTCCTAAATGACAAAGCTTCACAGTAATTCATAAAGCATGCAGAATGAAGACAACTCCTAACCATGGATAAACATATTAAAAATTATACTCCCTACTTAATTATGTTAACTGTATACAAGCCGTCATTTACCCACTTATTCGAACGTATTATATAGTAGCGATTATCTGACTCACTAGAGGAAAATCTTGGATTCGCGCACTACTACGCAAATACCGATCACCCGAACTTTAAACCGAAATATACGATGATTGAATTTCGCAGCCCCAGTTTGAATATTCCTGGATGCCGCCATCTGCTTTAGTGTACACTAAGCTCCGAAAAATATGCTGTGAAAAGGGTATCATAATTACTAGTATTATGTAATACTTGGTTTATAAACATTGTAAGTGGCAAGTTTTAGCTCAAGGTTCTTAAGCTGGGGTGATATCATCAAGTTGAGTTTTAAGAACTTGTAGTTAAGAATTGTCCTCCATTTGTCTTCAAACATCTCAACAAGTCTCAAGTCTGAATCCTTTGAAATTCAAGACTCAACTTAAGACTTTTGAGATCAGGACCCACTTAAATTTTAATTTGTTAATTTTCATTAATTTTTGTATTAGTATAGAAAATAATGAAAGATAGAAATTAAAAACAGTATGGTATTATATATTGAGTCTTACAACTAATTGATAAATTTGATCAAAATCTTAGTGAGTTTTAAACAAGAATTTAAATGACATGCATTTTAGTGGGACCAACCAAAAATGATGTCACCTTCAAGGCTTAACAACTTGGGGCTAACTTGCTCTAACGTTTTTTGCTGAAGTAGCTTTAAAATGTGACAAAGGGTTAGGATTGATTTAAAACGATATTCCAATTTTGAGAACTAAGAAATGGTTGAAATAAAGTACTCAAAAGTTGACAGGGAAACTTTTAACAATGGAGTGTGAAAAATACATCTTTTTGCACCATTTATTTACCCGTTTTGAAAACTGAACTCTTGACGTATAATAATTTAAAGTCGATATTTAGAAATTTTTAAAAATTTAATATTAATAAATATGAATTTAGATGATCCTAAAACAAAATCTTACTTGACTATTTTATACATTTACAAATTTCCTAAAAAAGTTGGACAAACTATACTCCAAAAATCGTAACGATGCGATAAAAAATAGAAAGTATATTATTTATTTACATGTGTTTCAAATTCAACATATTAATAGCACCTGACGTGCTTATTAAAAAAAGTTGAAATGAATAGACCCTAACTCTGGACTATTTTCAATTTTTCAAATTAGGTTTTGCTCCTATTAATTGGCTAATAATCAAGTTTTTTAAAATCGGAAAAGGCCTTTTTTTGGCTAGGAAAATAAATTTGAAGAAATTAAGAAATCTCTTTCATTGCCTCATGCCAATTTCAATTAAAGGAAAGATATATCAATAAATTTCATAGTATCCTCCCTCCTGGGTCGTCAAACCTTCCGACTAGGCTATGGTGTGGTCGCAATGGCTCTGATACCATTTATAACACCCCATTCTCTTACCATCGGAGTCGGGTAAATGTTGCCTAAAGGGACTTGGGACCTCACTCATGCACCACTCCGAGAAACTTTCCAGGAGGTCAACCATCATAAGACTACTTATAGTCCAGCACCCTTAACTCTTGAGTAATTTATGCGAAAGGAGTTCCCCTAAAAGGAAGATGCATATTTGTTGACAAGAGTACGCTTTATCAATTCATCTTTACCAACCGTTGATGAGTGGATGTTACAATGGTATACGCAAGTTTCGTGCTTGAAAGTTTTTCTTTTAATTTGGAAGCATACATAAAAGGAGTGGACTAATTAAAATAGTGTATCCAAAATTTAATGAGATACTATCAAATTGTTGGAAACGTAAAAGTATGAGACATGACATGGAGAACTGTTTAAGCATGGGTGTAAAATAATATGTATTGTATATGTATTATTCAAGCAACTAACTTAGATTGTTTTGCACTGTTTCAAATTAGATTGTTGCTTCCTATAGAATTGGCCTAAACAAATTCGTTAAAAATGAGGACAAACGTATTTTTCTAGGAAATAAGTTTGAAAATAAATTAAAAATAACATTAAATCTCTTTCGTGTTTCTTTGGCAATTACAATTAAAACAAGATTAATCAATATTTCACTAAAAAAATTAGGGTATATTTTTAAAATATTTCTGCCTATTTTTTCATTTTTTAAATTTGTGTGAATTAAGTAACAAGAGTGTCAATTTAGTCTACATTCTACTTGTTTGAGTATTAGAAAAACGAAGTTGGATCCTCTAAACTTTGAAGATTGATAGAGTTGTGGAGGTATGTGACGAGTGAGGAGTTGTTTAATTAATCTTTAATTCTATCGCTTTATTTTTAATTTTAAAATTTATGCAAGATCAATATTAGCCATTGATCTATTGTAAAGCTTTAGATTGTTGAAATTATATAGAAGTTTCAACTCTAGAGGATCCAGACCAAGAAAAACGTGTCGAGGATAATTGACTGTTATAGAAACAAGTGTGCGATAACTTACTTTGGGTAAATAGTAGAGGATTAATGTTTTTTCGGCATCTTGGTTATATATCTTAAATGCTTTAACGGAATTCCAAAAAAAAAACTGTGTCTTAGCTATTAGACATACTTTGATATCCAAATTTTAAATGATGTGATCGAGACAATTGATTCACATTCACTCGTTGCACTTTATTCTTATTCTCTCTATAGAATCTTAAATTTTATTCAATTATAACTTAAAAGATGACGCATTCTACTGCTTCCTCTTCCTACCCACAATTGTCGCACTTTTTCTTAAGAGTCTTGAATGTGTTGTATACTAGGTTGCCAATTACTTAGAAGTTATTTGCTTTAATTTAGACTCTGACACATTGCACAAAATGAACATCTTAAAAATGGGGGACGTATTTATTTTGTTAAACTCACAAAACATAAAAATATATAATCATAGTTATTCAAATTTTGTAAAGTTTTTACTATTAATAAGATTGCTCTATTATTTGTTGGTGTACTTGATTGTTATTTGGGATGATTTCGCCCATATTACCCCTGGTTATGACCATATTCACTCATATTACCCCCGTGTCTTTTTCGAGTTGCCTCACATACCGCCTAAACTCAAAATGTTTTGCCTGAGATGCCCTTACTCAATATGGATAATGAGTAAACACCATTAGATTATTCTTCTTTAGTCCTTATTCATTGTGTTTTTGTGTATACTGCACAATGAAAGGAGTTCGAAATGTTTTGTGGATGGACCTGAAAGTTTGGTTTGAGGCCTCGTAAAAACTGTGTCCTCCTCATGGAGATTCTTAACTTGTGTCGATTGAACACAGATGAAAGACTTGGAACCAATGTTAGTCAGTTGGAGATCGGTTATGGCGTAGGCACGCACGATGCATGCAGGCTTGATCTTGATATTAATAATTGTGCAATGTCTTTACTTGGTCAAGATAAACAACTTATGATGATGGTTGTGTGCAACGATGGTCAGACCTGGCTAATAGGTACTTGGTTTGACATATATGAGAGGCTTCTAGTATTTTTAATATGGGTCTTGATCATCATGACCTGCCATTTTATGTATGGGAAAGATAGGTAATGGAAAAACGCCTTTCAGTACTTCAGAATGTGGGAGAATGCTCCGGAGTTTACTCATATGCTCAAGGATTGCATGGGACATGAGTAGGATTACAAGTCCTCATGTTTTCAAATTGTTAAAGTAAACTGTAAAAAATGTTGTGCTTTGGTTGAAAAAGCTAATACAGGAGGGTTCTAATTTGCAGGTGAAAATATTAATTAGGCTTGTGAAAGAGTTAATGGTACGCCAATCTATAATTACACAATGAGCCTACTAGTCCCACATTTAGTTATGGCAAGAGAAGGAAAGGGCTAGGATGCTTATTACTTTCACGAAAAATTATTGCCAATTTTTACAGCAAAAGGCCAAAAATGTAAATTGGATTCAAAAGTGCAGGACTGCAAAATAGCTGCTTTAGTTCATAGAGCATTAATGGCAGGAATTTGACAATTATGTTTCATGATTATTCCTGGATGCTCAAGGTGTTTTGAGGACAATCCTGATCATTGTGGCTACTACACTTTTTGGAGTTTTACAGGCTCTGTCATGTAGCTCCTTGGGTATATAGAGATCTTTAAATCGTGGTTGGCTTTTCTATGGGCCTGTCTGGAGAGTCTCACAAATTGGTTACTAACAATCTCGTGTTACTTTGGAGAGAGTATCAAGAGTGTTATGTTTTCTTGATTCATGGTGATAAGGCACCTGGCCCAGATGGGGTTTTGGGTTCCTATTTTCAAGAACATGAATAGTTATTGGGAAGATGTGATTAAAGTGTCAAGAATTTTTTTGTTGGGGGCAAGTTGCTAAATGGAATTATAATGCTACTTTCATATCGTTTTTGAATTGTGTTCATGAAGGTAAGCTTGTCCAAAGAGTCACTGATTTAAACCCATCTCGTGATGTAAAGCTCTTTTAAAATGTGTTTTCAATTTTGATGGTAACAAACTGAAGGAGTGG
>SNQN01001856.1:54084-73967 GCA_008642245.1 Bassia scoparia
GAAGAGACGAATCACTTGATTCAATTACTCCTAATATGACTCGGTTTAGTCTAGCTCAGACAAAGTAATTGTGTATAACACAAGATACTTCGATTCGACTGAAGTCTTCCCCTTGCATTATATCACAACTACCTATCGACACTCTTTAGGAAGACGAAAATCATTGATTCGATCCTTTCCTATTCACTCTTTTAGTTGTTCGACAAGTAGTTGTGAAACAACAAGGGTTACTTCGATTCGACTAATCTTTCCCTTGCTTATATACAAACTACCCCTATTCGACTCATCTTTTGAGGAAGAACGAATCACTTGATTCATCTCTTCCTATTCGACTCTTTGTAGTCCTGTCGACAAGTAGTTGTGTAAACACAAAGGGTACTTCCGATTCAAGATGAGTCTTCCCTATAGCAATATATAACACAACTACTTACTCAGACACTCTTTTAGGAGAACGAATCACAATGATTCGATCTACCATTCGACTCTAATTAGATCTAAGTCGACAAGTAGTTGTGATAGTAACACAAGTTACTATCGATTCGACTGAAATCCCTTCCGCACCCATAGCACGCGTTTGATTATATCACAACTCCTATCGACACTCTTTGGATGAAGACGAATCACTTGATCTCTGATCCTTCCTATGTCGACATCTTTATAGTCTGGTCATGACAAAGTATTGCCTATAACACATGGTTACTTCGCATTCGACTGAAGTCTCCCTGTCACTTATACAAACTACCCTATTGACCTCCTTTTGAGGAGAACGATTGATCCCCTCATCTGATTCGATCTCTATGAGGGGCATCATGATTAATCTACTATCTTTATAGTCTTGTCGGACAAATATTAGGTGTATAACACAAGGGTTACTCGAATCTCGAACTGAAGCTCCTTCCCTTGCATTTATACACAACTACCTATTTAACGACTCCCTATTGAGGAAGACGAATCACTTGATCGCATATCCTCCTATTCGACTTTTAGTCTAATCGGTAGGACCAAGTAGTATCGTAGTATAAACCAAGCGGTTACCTTCGATTCATGGAAGTTCCCTTGATCATATCATACCAACTTACCTACTCGACATTCTTTGAGAAGACGACTCACTTGACATTCGACTTATTCCTATTCGACTACTTAATATTTGTCGGACAACAGTAAAGGCCCAAAAAAATACTATTAGAAAATACAAGTAGTACATATGAGAAAAGTCATACAATTTTGAAATTTGTATGTAAGAAATTGTGTTGTGCTAAGTCAAGTAGAATTAAAATTTGGAATAGTTGATTCCGTTGACGAGACTTTTACGCGTTCGATAGATCTTCAAGTCTTGTGGCAATATAAAACCAAATGCAGTCCTTTCTTCACTTCATTTCTCATAACTTCACCTTAAATTTCCTTAACAATTCCCTCCTCATTTCTTTCTTTCTTTCTTTCTTTCTTCTTGTGGTTTTTGTACGACATTATACTACAAACATCAAACATGCAAGTGAGTTTTCCTTATTATATAACTTTCTTGCTACTTTCTTATGTCGTCTAATTAATTTCATGCTTAATACTTCGTAGTAATATGGAGTACTCCCTTCGTCTCCAAAGATTTACGGACGGGATGGGTAGCTTATATTATTTTCTTTCGAGACGAAAGGAGTACTCCATTTCTTTTCTTTTTTTTTTCTGAACCTATTTTCATAAAAAAGTGCTAAAAAGCTCTTGTTTGTAATTTTCTTAGTGGTGCAATTTTATCCAGTGTTTTAGTGGAGTACTTCAAGCTGGTTTCATCTGTTGTTAAGCATTTAATCTCTTTTTTAATACAAATTGTTTGAAAAATTGTTGAGTCTAATAATAGTAAATTTATCATTCATTTATTTATTTTGTATCTAATTCTAAACAACATGTGTTCTTACAGAAGGTGGTGTTGGCATTGGATATTCATGCCGACAAGAAGTGCAAGAAAAGGGCTATGAAGATAGTCACTTCTGTTGCTGGTATAAATAATATTTTCATTTCTAATTCTCTATATAAACAATAATAATAATAATTATTATTATTATTATTATTATTATATTAAACCATTGTACACATAATTTATCTTAACAAATTTTTGTATATTTTTTTTATCTTAACACTAAACAATTGGTAAACGAAAAAGGTAAAGTCTTAGGTGCAACGGGTGCACAATAAATTTACTGTATATCAGATTAAAGTGGCTCTTTTAGTTAATATGGTAACCCCTTTGATCAATATAGTGACCTTTATTATTCATCACCATATTGATGTAAAGTGAAAAATGAGTCACTATATTGATATAAAATGTCATTGTATACTTGATGCACTATAAATTTATTGTGCGTTTGATGCATGCAATAACCTCGATCTGAAACGGAAAAATTGTTGGTGTGATTTTAATTAAACTAATTAACACAAGCAAATGTTGGTGCAGGGATTGATTCGGTCTCAGTTGATATGGAAGCGAGGAAAATAACGTTAGTAGGAAACATGGACATACTAGAAGTGGTAAAAAAGCTAAAAAAGACGTATCGCACCGAAATAGTCGCCGTTGGGCCGGCGAAAGAGCCTGAGAAGAAGGAACCCGACGAACCTAAAGCCACTCATATTGTTGATTATGGCTATTGGCCTTACTATCATCCATTCTATCCTACTACTTATTACTGCTACTAGTYCATTTTAAACCTAAAAAAATTTGTTGAATTTTGAATAGACTGTAATGTTTTGTAGTTATATATTCTTAGAAGTTAGAATATCAATCAATAGTTTTATACTCCCTCCCTAACGTAATACTTGTAACAGTTGTATTAGCGAACTTTCCAATGTAAAATAAAGTAATTTAGGTTAGGTGAGATATTAGTGCAGTGGTTCCAAAAAAAATAGTGGCAGATGTGGGTTAGATGGAATAATTAAGTAGTGGTTCCAAAAAATAAGGTAATTGAGAGTTAGGTAAGATATATTGTCTTTAAAATTTATTCAAATAAGAAAAGTAATACTCCGTTTAATTGTTGTAATATTTTCTGTTAACATTCTAAAATTAAAAATCGTTACAAATTTTTCATACGCGCATGGAGTATGTTGATTATGACTACGCTTTTTTTTTTAGTAGTGATGCTTTGACTAAAAAGTTCTCACATTTTTATCAAAATGTCACAGCTTAAAAACGTGAAAGTATTGTACAATGTCTAACATATAAATTGTGTTAGTTATTATTGTTTCTCGAAAAGATTGTGTACCATATTAGATTAAATTTATTACTTAATTAATTTGTATATGTACCGTTTTTTTCAGACTCGTATTTAATTTAATTTAATTTACTTAACTACTTACTCATATTTGTTTCGTTATTAATTACTGTTGTCTTCGTGATCATTATTATTAACACTATTGAACTATTATATTCAAAATAAGTTTTCGAAAATTAATAGATTTATATTGAAGCTACAATTACTTTATAGTGAAGTAATTGAAACTGGAAAAAAAAAAAATATAATTTAAGGATAGAGATTGAATAACAAAATTGTGGGAGAATAATCATAAAATCTCCTAGAATGGGAAGAAACTTTTAACAAATTGGTTTAATTCATGACTCATCACTTTTGTTTTCGATGGAGTTCCAATGTTTGGATTATGATATTGATACTCCATGGTGTAATATTTTATTTTTTCATTTTGTGATGTTGTTTAGAGAGTCACGAGAGTGGGGATGAAACAATCAATCATGGAATCTCTAATAAAGTTACCAAGAGAGCTCTAAACATAGGTTGATCCCATAAGTCTATTTAATCACACTTTTTTCAGTTTCATTCAGTTCAAGCTTCATTCAATTTAGTTTAGTTAGTTCAACTTAATTACGCCCTCAATCTAAATTAGTGCTACATTTGATTTTTTCACACTTGTTAGGGCGTTATCTTAAAATGTTTTCATATCTTAATTATACCACAAGAAAAAAATATCATAAAACTATATATTTGAAAAGTACTCGTCGAACGAAATCACAACAGATCTTCAAATGACTATGTTTTTATCTGTGATATAAAAATAAATACAATCAAAGTTACAAGTGAATACTGTTATAATCTCACATGTAGAACTAATTAAGATGGAGGAAGTACTTTTGCTAATTAATTGGATTATTATTATTATATTATGATTATTATTAATTATTATTATTATTGATATATTATCGTACTATTATTAATTATTATTTTATTATTATTATTATAAACCACCAAAACGTTGAAGAAGTTGGAGGGGCCAGAGATACAATTTGGGCCCCCACTCCTCTATTATTATTATTAATAATAATGATAATGATAAATTGATGATAATAATAGTAGTAAACAGGCTGTTCAATTCAATTATCTTCAACTCCTTTAGTTCAGCTCAACTCCGTTCCTTTCAGTTCAATTTAGTTTAGCTAGTTTCAGTTATAGCTTGTTTGGTCCAATATTAGTAAAGGAAGAGAAGAAAAATGAAGGGAAAGGCTTATTTTTCCATGTTTGGTTCAAATGGAGGAAGTCAAAGGAATCCATTATTTGGTTAGACATTAGTATAGGAAGAGTAGGGAAATGAAGAGAAATTAAGCTTATTTCCCCATATTTGGTTAGACATTAGTATAGGAAGAGTAGGGAAATGAAGAAAAATTAAGTTTATTTTTCCATGTTTGGTTAGACATTAATAAAGGAAGGGAAAAGAATAAAAATTAAGTTTAATTTATCTTTCCTCCCAAATTCCCCCAATTTTGGGAGGAAAGAAAAGAAAAAAAAATTGTAAAGAAACTTTCATGTCAATTACTTCCAAATTCTTTCCTTCCCCACCTTATTTTTTCAACCAAATGACAGAAAGTGTCATATTTCCTTCCACTTTCCTTCTTTTTTTCATTTTCTCCCTACCAAACAGACTCTTAATGTAAACAGATCATTAGTCGCTCTCTCAAATTTGCCATGTTGTTTGTACGGACCATATGTTACATGGGCTGGCCCAAAATATTATAAGTTCATATCGCCCTACACAGTCTTGCATGCTTATCATCCTTGTACGGGACCGCTTTAATCTAACGGTTTGTTCAATTTTGAAAGCCCATTTTGGTAATGAAATTTTTAAAAACCCATCCTTTGTTTTTGGTTACCCATTTTTTAGTTACTAGTCCCATTCTATAGTAGAGTGATTCGAGTCGTGTTATGTCTCCATTGAAGTAAAAGTTCTCCCAACACATAGTTTTACTTCTCGTAATTCAAACTCAAACATTTGGTTAAGCTAAATCAACTGGTGATGGAGCTATTTAACAATTTAACTAGAGCGGGGACTTTGGTTAAAAACTGTTGGTTTAACTGCATTTGGTTAATGAACTGAACTGAACTAACTGAACTGAAATGAACCATGAATGAAAATTAAACTGAATTAAAGTCCTTTCAGTCAACTGTGAACTGCATGTAACTGAACTGAAACTGAACTGAAACTGAAACCGAAATCAAACTGAACTGAAATTAACTGATCTTAAGAAAACCAAACTGAACTGTAACTGAATTGAAATTAACTGAAAATCAAGAAACTGATTTAAACTGAACTGAACTGTAATCTGAAATCCTGACTCTTTTAAGCTGAAATATTGTTTAGAAACTTAATAATGGATCTAATTGAAATTGATTTGAATATGATAAATTGTAATTCAAAGAGGCAATATAATAATTTGATGATAATATTATGATCTTAATTTTTGCAAAGTAATTACTGAATTTTGTGTCATAACTAACATAGTCTTCGTATTTCATATAATTGTAATATATTGCAAGATATCAAATAAAATGACTAATCTGTAACTTAATAAATTGAAGCCGTAAGCTCGGCTAGAGTCATTAAACTTTTGTAAGCTCAAGCTCGTACCAAAAGCTTACTTTTACACTACACCTATTGAAATGAGCTCAATTAGAACAAAAACTATAATTCATGGTCCAATATAACTTATCCATTTTAATAAGCCTGTGTAAAATCCATGCTTTTTTCATTTTCGATGTGGGAACTTTACTCTTCTGTCTATTGGTATTAAAAAGAAGTTTTACAACCTTAGCCATGATTCAATAGGCCAATAAGTAAATGACAATGGGACATAGGGGTCCATGAAATATAAAGTCAAAGTCTGGGAGGCAGAAGACGTTGTTTTAAATTAAACTTGACGCCTTTCTCCTTTATTCTAGTCCGATTCGGGGAATGTCTATATTTGGTGAATAAATTGGTTTAGTGTGGAAGCATTTAACACAAAAATAGTAAATGAAAAAGGAATAGGGCCATGAAATAGAACAAGGCAGTAACAGGGTTTCTGATGTGAGATGACTTTCCTATAAAGGATTAGGATTTGACACAGTGGTTAAGTGTAAGTTATCAATTGGATTGCAGGCAATTACATATAAGTGTCATATTGGTTTTTTCCAAGAACTTTCGTCTTAAGATCATATAAATCAATGTTGACTGATTTTCATTATAATATATACGATTCTATACGTATATTGTTTAAATATTAATAGGTTTGAAATTAATTACACTATATACTCAGTAGAACAAATCTTACTTAGTTTTTACATTATAAAATAAGAATCGACTCTGTCTACAGGTGTTATTTAAGTTTTCATTAGTCTGATTAAGCTAACTAAGACAATTTGTACCTGATGTTTGAATCATATCAACTGTATAGTGTATATTTATGACGGACTATTGTTTTTCAATTAGCATCATCATTTGATTATTTGATTTACTTTCGTAATATATACTTTCATGTGGAATATTAGCCAGTTTATGTATATAATAGTTTGATCAAATACGAAACTATACAATTTGATCTAATTCGATATACGATTTGTAATTGACGTTGTCACATCATTTGTATGTGTAATTATAGCTTATATGAACTATAATTATTCACTTTGATGATACATCTTTCATATATTGAACTATAATTATTCAATGAATGCAACGAATCAAACGGAAAAAAACTGTTTAACTGAAAATTGATAATAACATAATGAACTGATTGAACTGAACACCATATGGGTTGAATCGAAATCAACTGCAACTGAACCTGAACTGACTGAAAAGGCAAATCAACTGTGTTGGTTTGAAACTGTAACCAGTAAGTTTATAATTGAATACAATTCAAGCTAGGAAAAAACTGAAATCAACTGACTGAAATCAACTGACTGTTTGATTTGGAACATAACTGAACTGGTTACTGAAGTCCCTCATCAAAATTTAACTGAAATATATGTTAGATGTGTTTGTTGTCAAACGTCTCAAATTAAGTGTAATTTTTTAATCATGGTGGATCAACTTACATAATACATATTGTTTTTTAAAAATTAAATAATTTTCGTATGGAAATAGAGTATTTTAATTTATTAAATGTTAGCACTTAATAAAATCAATAAGTACAGAGACACTTGTAATTTGTATGAGTACTAGTTAGTAATTGAGGTTTGTTTTTTTTAGGGAAGAGTTGTAATAATGTACTAGGGTTGCACTTCCAAGAGTAAGAAGAGAACTTTACATTGTCTTTTTTTTAAAAAAAAAAAATGCTTGTGAGGTTTTTTGTATTTTTAAATGTAGACTCTATGAGTAAAATGTTATGCTATAGCTATGGACGTATAACACAGACATTCACTTATGTTTGTGTATAGAGTTTATCAGGAAAGCTTTGTGAAACATCAAGTGTTTTACTACATGGACTTTATTTATGTTTTTATTATTATAATTAATATTAATAATCTATAATTTTTAAGGTATTTATGCAAACATTAACAAATATATAAAGTACTGTATTTTTTGTGAGAGACATTAAATAAACAATTGAAAAATCCTTATGTGAAAAATGATTTTTTCCCTTTTAGTTTTATCTTGAGATATCAAATATGACTTCTAATTTTTTAATGAAAATGTCTCAGTATGTTCTCATTATYGCCAWGAAAGTGTTGCACAATGCACAATACTGACTTATTGCCCTATTCTAGCACATATACATTATTAGAAAAAATCATCTTTCTTAAAAAAGATTATCCTCTTTCACATTTAATGGTCCTCTCGTGATACAAATACACATCCACATACAAGCCAAGAAAATAGGTTACACATGAACAAATGGTGCAATTTTGCAAAGGTACACATCCAACAAGATAATTTTCAATCAAAATCAAAAACTTTTATCTATTAAATGAATCAATCAAAATCCATACAACATCCCATGAATATTAAAGGCAATAATTGTGTAAACAATAATAACTCCCATACATACAACATACCTTTGATTAGTAAACAACCCACCTAACTTGAGGTTATAGGCTTAACTTTGTGGGTATAAAAGAACATGTACAWGTTACAATCAATTGCATCGCAGGTTGATCCAAACACGATTATTTATTTTTGTCTATTTAAAATRGAATGCACAAATTGTTGCAAATGAACAACTTTCTTTACATGTGAGCAAACGATGTGCGTGGTTGTCGATTTCTACTACAATTTGCAGCCCCTCATTCATGTGTTCTTGTTCAGAAAATCCTTCAACATAAGACCAATTAACTATAATCTCTTCTTTAATTTGTTTCCCTGATACAAATTAACATAGCATATACTCTATTGCTTATTGAAGACAGTACTACCCATACATGTTTATATATTAATGATTTTGGATGTATTCCAATTATTGTTCTGTGAAATTTWTATTTGGATAATGTATTCCAACATACAYTTAATAAGGCTATAATATTTTATATGCTATATGACGTTCCAAGTGAGAAGAATGGGAGAAGGAAATATAGATCATACATGAATAAAATCTTATGAGAATCAAAGTGKTTGAGAGAGGAAGGCTTGGAATTTGTTTTGCTTAACAACTTTTTAATGTAAAATATATTCTATTGCTTATTTAACTTCAACGAGATTGAATAATGATACCTAAAGCGGATTAAATATTAAGTTTGTAGGATTATGATCTAGAGAATATTAATTAAGATTACAAATTTGTTGTTTTGTGTATGGAGTATGTTGTAACTTAAAAAGAATTGTTCCAAGGTAATGAGACGGTATTTTTCTATGCAAAGTGCTTTGTCACGAAGCCCTATGATGAGTCCATCATTTTGGTACTTCTTAGATTTCATTGATTTTGAATAAATATTTTATTATCCTATTTAATTTACTTCATAATTAAGCTATCAGTCCACATCACTTGGCAGTCAATCAAAAGTTTATTTTTCTCTAAAATAAGAAAAACGAAGAACGGAGAAATATATTTGCAAACGGAATAGTGGGCAAGTAAAATTATCTTATCAACAGTAAAGATCTTGATAAATCATTGTCAGAACAAATCAAAGAGCTATGTAAAGAAAAGGAAAAGGAGGGCGTCATGGAATACAATTCAAAAGTTAGGTTTTAAATATAGCACCAAGAAATGGAATTAATGAAAAAACTCGTATAAGTATAATCATAACATTGTCTTAAAGTCAACTACTAAAACACGGTAAAACAGTGTAATCTTAAATCAAACTAACAAGTTAAAGCTGTGATATAAGATAGCCAAAATTAAAAACAAGAAAAGATTCATCTCATCATTGTAACAGTATTAATCATACTGCAAAACGCTTATATTCAAGCTAACTTACTCACTTATTTTTAATGGTACGATTAATCAATAGATAAATGATGATTGAGGTATATAAAATGCGTTATAATAATATATACGTCGTGATTTATTATCACCCCCTCACATGAAAAGAAACCTCTGAACTTGAATAATGATCGCAAAATCAAACTCCTCATATCTGTCACGAATTAATATCACTAAAAAGGAAAGAAAAGGACAAATGTAAACTCGTGATTCAGTGTCAACATTGATTTCAATATTATGTTATTAATGGATCATCTCAACTAAAAAATTTAAAACCGGTGATTGAGGTTCAAAATTACATTACTCACCTTCATACTACTTTTCAACGAAATAAATTTATACTGTAAAGATTATATATATAAATTTATTTGTTCGCTTTTACGGTCGGACATATAGTACCAGAAGCATTTTCAATTTTTGTAAGAAAAATTACACGAGGTAAAGTTCCCCCCCCCCCGACGATTTGCGTAACAAGAGTATTGGTCTCCAAGTAATGGCGGTGAAATATTCTCTAACTTGTGATGTTGAAGTGAGTTAGTTAGTACAATGATTATTTTCAACAAAGGTATAAGTGTGCAATAAGAGCACTAGTATGCAATGAGGAAAATTTCTCTCCTCACACTCTCATCTCCTACTTTCTCTATCTTACCCTCCACTTTTTCCTCATCAACAAGTTTTTCCTCCATAAAATGAGAACAAAAAAGTTTCCTCAATACCTCTCTCCTACTTTTCCTATCCCACCATATTTACACATCATCTTTAATTTTTTCCACACATTCAATATAAATAATAAACATATTTTGTAATGTAACATATTTTGTAATTAATTGATTAATTAACGTACGTAGTAACTTACATAATTAGTAAATTTATAATCGTAAATATTAATTATATTAAATACTTGGTTTCTATAATTGAATTTATTAAAAAAAAATTACCACTTAAAAGTCTGGAAAATAGTAAGAATTGAGGTGTGTAAATTTATATACCTTACATAATTAAGTTAGAATCATGGAAATGACGAATTATTTTCGTCACAAAATGTCTGATTTTTATTTAACAAAAGAAACAAGAAATAATCACAACATCGCTTATTGAAAGCACAATTTCTTAAGCGTAAAAATACGAATGTAATGAAAAAAACATAAGTCAAGCGTACAAGCTTCATAACATCTCACACTTCAGCGTGGTGCGGAATTCTCCCAAATGTGTTCAATCAAATTCGTTTTAGTGTAAAATTTTTTCCTCTATCACGACGTGAAGCCTGCGATTTGAGGTACGCATCGAAGTCCATGTTGCCGGTCGTTCACATTAATTCAAAAGGCTCATCGTTGTTCAGAGTCACCAGTGCAGCTCCAGAACCTTGCGGGCGATTTCCCTCAAAGTAACCTACGACGTAAATACAATCTGCTCTCTATGTAGTCTGTGGTCGTTCGTCGTGCCCCACAATCATCGTTGTGTAGAAATATCAAATTTTCATTTCGTCCGGACAACAGTCTTCGTGTATGCAAGCGATAGCGGATTGTCGTATGATGAAAACCGAGCTTGTATAAACTCCAGAATGCCCGTACGTCTTTACGAACAGTCTGCTTGTATTTCGCAAACAACTTTGTCCTTCATATACCTGAGGATGCGTTATACTTGAAATAAAGTAGGACCATTTCGGGATAGATTCGTCTGCTATAATATATAGCCGTACGTCGTAAGTATGAATTATATAACAGTAACAGTTGTGGGCGGTGCAACCCTTGCAACACCTCATCGACAAATTAGATCTGTAAAAGGACATTTAATCGTTGCAGGGAGCCCAGGCATTCAAAGAAAGCAAATGCCAAATCCACAAATCTCGATCGCAAACGCTTCTAGAATGAGCGTGCAGAGAGACGGCCAGCGTATTTGCTTTCCAGGCGCAGGACATTTCTGCATCCCAGTCGCATGCAAATTATGCTCCCCAGATTCATAGCTGGCAAACCCCGAGTTCGTTCTGGTAAGTGATCCGTGTAAACTACAGCAGTAGGCCTCCCTTAAGACTTCATTTCAAGTTGATATAACGCTGACAAAAGTGACTCCGTGACCAACCTTGGCGGTCCTTTCAACCCATCCGTAAGTAATCATAACTACCGCATCTGCGCACACATATGCAACATCCTCATGCAAGGATCAACGGTGCACTTCTGCAATGGTGACATAACCTCAGCCTTCCAGAAGCAATCCGAAGTTGTTGAAAAAACCATCATCTCCTTTACGACCACCTTGTCCATATGACAAAACAAGGCTTTGCATTCGAAATTGCGTCGAAACTGGTTTTCATTATAAAAAGTCTAGCAAAGTAATACGTTGAACAACTGTGAATGACCTTGCTCTCTATTTCTTTCAACTCTTCTCTAAAGCCGCTTCTATTTTGAGTTT
Organism: Bassia scoparia; assembly: GCA_008642245.1. Taxonomy (NCBI): domain Eukaryota; kingdom Viridiplantae; phylum Streptophyta; class Magnoliopsida; order Caryophyllales; family Amaranthaceae; genus Bassia; species Bassia scoparia. The sequence continues at coordinate 66,152 of SNQN01001856.1, forward strand.
GTGTTTGGTTGAAATGAGGGCATATGTTGATAAGCCAAGTTCTTCAAATCTGTTAAATCTGAACTAGACAGAACTAGAACTTATGAAGAGCTAATTGGAAATGATACAGGTTTGGGTTTTTAAGAAATTTGAATGTTTGTGTATAAGTGTTGATAGCTTGGAAAGATGTTGTGCTATTAGTAGAAATGCACGGCGAATAGAGTCTCTGCAACGCAACTGTAACTTTAACTGATTTTCTTCTCCCTCTTTCAGTTGAAGTTCGTACTTTCTTTTCAGACTAAATTAAAGAATTTGCGTACCTCAAATGTTTAACTCATCAGCCACAATTACCCATCCATCATCTCAGTTGCTTTTGCCTGGGCGCCTGGCTTTGCCTTTTTACACCAGCTCAAGGGCGAGGTATACCTCACCGACGAGTAACTAGCTGCGACAGTTCACCTTGAACACTACCTAAGTCCTGGATCTCTTCCACTACACTGCTCCATCATCAAACAGCAACAGCAACCCTTTCATCTTTCGACAATTAAAACACTCAATTTTCATCCCTGTACTTCGGGGTCGTTCCTATACCATCTCCCAATTCATGTTGGTAAGTGAATGTTATGGGTTATTGGCTTGAAGTCTGGAGAATAGACACTTGCCCTTTGAAAGGCAGGTCAGACTTACAAGACCGCTTCCATCCGCTCTTCCCGTCGTCATAACGCAGCGCTTCATTGAAGTAGATCACTTAGCCATCCTTACCATGGCATTCCAATCTTTAGCTCTCATTGGGGAAGGAGGTGAGGCTCCCTTGTTGCGCTTATTCCATGACATGGACACCTTCTCCAAAGATCACAGCCTTCTTGGATTTGTACAACATACATCTTCAATCACTAAACTGCATGTACAATGCCAATGAGTGGGTATCTCTCTCTAGGACAAATTCCGAAGTCGCCCACTCAGGGATGATTGTGGGACCGGACTGCTGGAATTGGCGAGGGTATGTGTGTCTCTGGAACGCGCTCTCTCAAGGATCTCTCGTGTTGGGAGTTACTCCCCTGATTAAACAGTAGAGGGGTGATATTCTTGGGAGTCATAAGAGTGAAGGATTGGGGACAACCTACATTCCTCTTTTGCAAAGGACATTGAGAAAAATTGAGGGTGAGTGAACAAAAGTTGAATCTCGTTCAAAATCATAGGTGAAGTTGGGCATTGTACGGTTCGCATATTCTGGAACATGTTAAAACAATTAATCTCCATAAAATTCAAGTAAACAATAAAAGAAAAAAAAAACTACTTCATTTTGTGCAACATAATTAAACAATAAGTATTTGACAATTATTGCGAATATATCTCAGAAAAATACAACATGCAAAGGAAATAAACTACTACTAAATTAATATTCCTAGGAACTAACAAGAAGCAATTAATTCAAAAACATCATTCCAAAATGAACAAAATTATAATTTCGAAATCTTAGCAAAAAATTATATATTTCAATTACTATTATCAAATTTAATATTTCATAACATCCTATAAGAAAAATTCCAGAAGCAATTAATTAAAATGAACAACAATATTACAAAATTTCAACAAAATGAACACAAATTTCAAGCAACCAATTATTAATCAAAAAAATAATTCCAAAATGAAAAACAATATTTTCAGAAATCTTATAAAAAAAATTATGAGAAACTACCTTGAAATTGGAAGGATTTGCTTGAAAAATTGGAGGAAAATAACAAGATAATTAATTTTGTGATTTTGGAAGTGTGATCAAATATAGCAAAATGGGTGTCTATTATAAGAGGATTGAAAAATACTGACCGTTGGGTAATTGTTTGTTTTTTTTTTTTTTTTAAGACGACCGGGAAATTGCATTTTTAAGTATATAACCGTTGAGGTTATATAACTTATTCTATTGTTGGAACTGAGCTGGCCGCGTGTCAGCCAGCCATTCGCTGGGCTGACGCGCCAGCTCAGGTGGGCTTTTATATTTTTTTTTGCTTCATGCACAGCCAAAACGACGCGTTTTGGCTGTGTCTCAGTTCAAGGACACGCCAAAACGCGTCGTTTTGGCTGTGCTTGAAGCAAAAAAAATTTTGTTTTGCACCCAGCCAGGTGGGGCCCACGTAGCACTGTACATTCTTTTTCTTCCTCTTGCTGAGAGGAAATCAACGAGGGATCAAGAATGAGGAAGCACTTCCTCTTTGTTATGGAGGTTGAGGAACCATAAATTTTTTTTATTGAGGAAGATATCCTCACCATTACCATTGCTCTAAATATGATACCTTAGATAATTGATTGTAACTTTTGCCTTTTTAATTTTTGATGATGGATTTGATTGTTCAAGGTTTTTAACCACTATGTTTTTGCTTGTATGTGATGAACTTTTTTTGCTATTTTGTTTTACGCTTCTTATTTTTTCATATTTCCTTTTGAATGGTTTTATAAATGAGCAAARATTAGTGATTAAATCATCAATATCATACTTGTTTTGTCTTGTAACTTCTTACGAAGCCTACGTGATAAACCCCTCAACTCACAAAGCCTATGTGTTATAGCTAAAGATGTTCGTGACAAAATTATGATACAATATCATGCAGTAGCTAATTAGCTAATTTCACATTGCAGGTTTCCAATAAATATGTAGTTCCTCCGTTTTTTTAGATGCCCTAGTTAACAAAACACACTTATCGAGACACAACTTTAATCGTTAATAACTATAATTATAATTAATGAAAATTATAAAAAAAAACTAGATATTAATATATTATTTAACGAGACGAATCTAACGAGATCACATTTGACAATATTTTTCATTACGTGTAAAGCACAAAACTTCATCAAAGTGCTTCCTGTAAATAGTGAAAATATCAGACTGGGACAACTTCAAAAAAACGGAGAAAATGTATCTTTTCTACATATGATATACTCCGTAATTGGTTGTACGATGAATGTTATTTACATTTAAAACTAGTAATGAGGGAAGAAAAGATGGTGTACTGTCATACTTGTAGTCGGATCGGGTTATACTGACTCGATACCTCCATCGGGTTATGCATAATCCATCGATGTCAAATTCGGGTTTTGGATTGTTTGTTCAAGACGAAGATGCTCTGGGTTTCGAGTTGACCCAACGAGTTTAAAGACTTATAATTGCTATGTTTTTTTGTGTTTAAAATGTAATTTTTAAAATTTCATTTGTTAAAAAAATGTCTAAATTTTTATGCCAAATATCAACAATTAATAAAGAACATCTTTTTGATTCATTTTCAACAAATAAATCATCATAATGACAATTTAAAAAATTAATAGTAAAGATTTAATTGTCTAATATGATAGAAATTATCAACAAACCATAAAAATAACAAAATTAAAGTGCTTAACTCATCGGGTTGAACTGAGTCGGGTTGAAAATTAACGAGTTAAAACAGATTTAAAAACGAATTTCAACGGATCAAAAATCTCATTTTTTTTTGCCAAAATCCGCTATTTGCGAGACGGATTATTCATTTTTTTTCACGTCGGTCGAAAATTGACAACTCTGTGTATATGCTTTGGGTGCATGACAAGTTGTATGATAGTGGTCAAGATAAATAAGTTGAATTATTGAATGGATAAAGGATAAATAAATTTGGACTATCTCCTCAAATTGTTTATCTTATATTATCACTTATAATGAAAAATTGCTTAAAATACCTTGCTTACACAATTTCTGCAAACAAACTACCTTATTAGTTAGATTTCTTTATCAAAACGACCTAAAAATTTACTTTCTTTGTTGATCACTACATGATATTTTCTCATATTAACACTAGTTTTCAGTATAAAAAAAAATGTCCGTGACACGTGATTTTATTTTGTTTTGTCCTTTTCCACCCCTTACCTCCATTATACCAATTCAATTTTGGTAATATCGCAAATTAATTAGTCACATATAGTGAATTAACCGAAGTGTTATATATAAAAAGAAAAGAAAAAGTGGAGGAAAAGTAAATATTATTGATGGAGAGAAGAAAGAGGCAATGAGTGGAGGCAATTGATAGAGTGTAAGATGTGGGCATAGGTTACACGAGTGAAACATCAATGACATGAGACGACGAAAGACTCCATAATTAAGGCGATAAGCAACCAACATTGCCCCATTTTATGCATCACTTTTCTCTTGCCCTCTCTGTATATTCCCTCCTTCTATTTTCTATTTATTTCATTTGCCGACCCTAATTTTATTCACTTTCTATCGACTTATCGATTCGATCCTATCACTCATTGTATAACAACCTAATTCATACACGGATATATATATATAATGAGTAGTCGCTTTAGATTTCACATCGAGTCGAGTCGATGCCTAGCTACTATGATGTAAAGTATTGGATTGGTGTAGTAGTTATCGACTTAATCGGGTGAAGCTTCTATGACCATTGCCGATGCCATACATTCTAATATAAAATTGTTAAAAGAAAATGATAGTTTAAGGATTTTTCATTATTTATTATATCTCTTTTCCATAATGAAGTTTGACTAGTTACTCGTTTGATATGAGTTTTAATATTATTAGAGGTGAGCAAAATCGAGTTGAGTCAGAAAATTCAGGTGCTTGAACATTGTTTCGAGTCAGGATAGACTTCTATCCCGTTTGAGGATAGTGCTTGTGTATTTCGGCCAAATCGGGTTGAATTTGGACATAAGGAAGTTAAAAGGACCTGATTCAGCCGAACTTTACATATTTTACTCATCTCTTATATTAGATGTCATATCAGACTATGATCAACCACTAAAGTTCATACCAAAAGCTTAGAAATCAAAATCTATATTTTAACGACTAAATTATTCAACAATAATACAAAACCAAAGTTCATAAGTAAATCTTATTTTCCTGCTTTATCTAATATTTTAGAAAAAAGGAAATAAGTTGATCAAATTTTGTCTTACAATTCAAAGATCTTAAATCATGTACATCCAAAAAAATGGTGGCTTATCTAACACAGTGGATATGATTAGATGTTAAAAGGAGGGTGAATGGGTGATTGATGAAGAATTAGGCTACGCTTATATGTTGTTGTAAAGTTAAGGGTTACGTAGTCAATATTTTGGTCCAACTAAAGAGTGCGAGACGTCATCCTTATGAACCAACCATCCATTGATCCGGAAAGTATTACTATTAAGATCGATATTGCTAAAAAACACTTCAGAGTTAGTTGATCATCAAATATTTTGCACTTCAGACGTTAGTTGATCATCAAATATATTGCACTTCAGACGTTAGTTGATCATCAAATATATTTTTGCCCCGCACGAGTGATTAAGTATACCATAATATACAAAATCAAACACAACACTAACTTGGTAATGACCACAATAACCTTGTACTAAATTGATTTTAGTTTCATCTAAGTACACTGGAAACATTTGTCAGTTAGTAGCTAGACTATACTTTTTGAAGAACTGGATTGAAAATTGCGGTTGGGTCACATACTCACATATGCAAATATTGGTTAATTAACAAAGAATGATGATTGATTTAGAAGAGTTAGTTGAGCTTGAAAATTTATAATCAAAATTTATAATTAATTAATTCATAATAACGTAAATAGTGTGACATTTTTGTAATAAATTAATAGAAGAGAAACATGAAATTATTATGAATGTACAATTGAATTTATATGGTTCCCAAAGAGATTACCAGAAATTTCCTTAAATATGGACTTCATATATTAAGTTGGAGTTATTAAAGTAACTAGATAATACTCGAGCAAATGCTCGACTTTTAATAAAATACGAAATATCGTATATAAAATCTAAACTTATTTTTTTTAAGTGATTATTTCTAATAATGTTTATTGGTGAAATAAATAGAATTATATATGTATTCATTAATATTGTGAAAATAAATTAGAATTTTTTTGCAGTTTTTTTTTACAAGAGGAAAGAGGGGAAGATCACCCCCAAATAAAGTTAATGCAATGGAACTGAAGCAGGACATTACAAACAGAGGACAAGAGAAACCTAATGCTATTCTTAAAAATCTCGTTCCCTAATAACGCRTCAACAGTCTCGGCACTGAGGCCCCTGAAATTAACATGAAGTTGGGAATTCGAGATCAGTAGTGACGCACAACGCTGGAGACCCCTCAACTCCTTCCAKAGAAAATTCTTGCTGGTAGTTTTGAGGTGAAAGGTCCAGGAGTTYCGCTCCCTATCATGGACGAYGAGAGGCCCTACATTACCTATGACGTTGCAGTTAGCYTGGAAATTGAGGTCCACCATAGCCTTGTCCTGACACTCTGAGCGACCTCCGATGAAGCTTGTGATGCGGACTTTGTTGAACCCTRGTGGTTTGGACGAGTTCGACACTYCTCCCTGACCCGCARCGATACATCCAGTATGCTTGACCATCCTCTCCTCTGCAACTCTCAGGACTCTCTCTGGCGAAACATTCTCGTGATTAAAGACCACCCTAATCCTCTCCAACTAGATCCCATGAAGGACATGGACTAAATACACGACGGGYTGGGTTTCCCTCTTCCCCATCTGACCCTCGCTCTCTGCCTTTTGAAGTCTGTTGATCCAACCCAGGACCTAGTCTGCTAGAGGTACAGATTGTGAGTTTCCAACGCATAGTCCTAATCTCGACCCCTGCCAGATATGTGCTGAAACTGGACAGTCCCTAAAAAGATGTTCGATAGATTCCTCCACATCTACATTTAAACAAGCCCGACAGAGCAGGCACAACGCATCACTGGCAATCCCCCGTTTGGCAACYTTGGTTCCCACTGCAAGTGCATCGTTAAGMAACCGCCACAGGAAAGTCTTCATATTTTTGGCGACGGGAAGCTTCCAGGGAATCCTAAAGTTRCCCCGGAGCCTCCTGGAACCGCCCGCTACACTATCATTCAGGATGTGACTACGTTGCAYAGTGAAATACCCCAACTGGACCTCATAGACCCCATATCTGGACTCTTTCCAGAACACTTTATCCCCCTGGTCCTCCCCCAAAGGGAGATCAAGAATGCTTTGAACGACCCCATCATCGAATGCGGAGGTGAGGGACTTTACTTCCAGCAGCGATCCTCAATGRGAGTCGAAAMACTCCTATCTCGCCAGTTAGGGTTACAGGCAATCCAGCTGTCCCTCGGAGTAGCCTCATACCCATTGACCCAAGGATCCCCAAGCTTGGCCTTCCTACCATCTCCCACGCTCCACCCAMAACCTTCYCGTARGACCCTAAGACCCCACTTGATACCTGTCCAACCCCAGGTTCCTTGCTTCTTTACGAGCTCATCCGTAAACAAACTCGTGTCAGAAACGTTGTACTTGRCCCGAAAGACTCGTGCAAGTAGGCTATCATCCTCATGGATGATCTTCCAACCGATTTTAGTTAACAGTGCCTGATTTAGAAGGTGATTGTCCCRGATACCCAAACCCCCGTCCTTCTTGGGTCTGGTGAGGTGTGACCAGCTTCTCCATTGCACGCAATGAGTACGACTTAACCCTGACCACCAGAACCTGGCAATGATAGAATTGACTTTATCCAAAATGGTTTTGGGAACCCTAAAAACCGAGAGGACGTGCAAGCCTAGCGAGTTCAGAACAGAGTTAATTAAGGTTAGCCTCCCCCCCTGCGAAAGGAAGATCKCATTCTACGAATTTAATCTCTCCTCCACCTTATCCACAATACCGTTGAAAATGTCCCTCTTGGTCGAYCCGAAATCCGAAGGGATTCCCAGGTATTTCCCAAATGACCTCTGAAGGGGCATACCAAAAGTAAGTGTAAGGTTATCTTTAATAAGTTGAGGACAACCAAGATTCGTGACGATCGCACACTTGCCGTT
>SNQN01001857.1:17840-36265 GCA_008642245.1 Bassia scoparia
AACAAACCCTATAGAATGATTTTTATTATTACGTTAAAATATATAAAAAAAATAAGGTGAATTAAACAGATTTTCCTACTATTGTGTATTAGTGATATGACATTTAWTGATCAAAATTTATTGATGGAGAACTCTGTTTACAAGAGAACGAAGCGTTGTGTGTTTATAATAAATTAATCTAATAATATCACTAAAGTAAACTTCACTCTTCCAATTTTCCCTTAAAAAATTCCCTCCTAACCCATTTTCATTAATAATTGTACAAAAAAATTTAAAATAATTAGTGAATATAAATTAATAAATGTGCTTTGAAAATAAAAGTGTAATTCATTAATGGATACATAACATTAAAAAAAAATTAATGACAAATGAAATCAACCATTTTTTACAATTTAAATAGATAAAAGTTCTAATATTTATAAAAATAATTTATAATTTATACTCCGTAATTCATTTACCAACCAAACATTTATTCGGGGACTATCTAGTAATAGCATGAAAGAGAGGGTTGTTGATGAATTAAATGCGTGAACACAAATTACATGCTTGAAAGAATGAAAAATATTGTAGAGGTTAACTTGTGGACAAACAGTAGTGAAATGGGATTAAAGGATCATCTACTTCACTACTTGTACAACAGTCTACCAGGAGATGTAGCTTAAGCTAKGGCCTTCTATAAAATACAATTCCACACRATTTTTTAGAGAAAATAGACATAAAAAGAGAAATATAAGTAATATTATTGATTAATTTATATTACACTTAATCCTTCTTGTAAAACAAAAGGTATGTAACAGAATTTACATAACAATATGTGCCTGAGCCTATATCTATAATACWTCATCCGTTTTAATTTATTAGCAACTTTYAAAAATGGGTTCGGACTTCTAGGTGAAAATTTGCAAATTGTGTATATGGAGTGCAAAAGACAATATTGTCATTACTAATTAAGAGACAGAAAAGGTTTACAATCATGTTTAATGTTTTTTTAGTAAGAATAAGTTGATCATTGCAAACTAAAAATTTACTATAGATGGAAAGTAAATGAAAGTTTACTAAATGGCAAAAGTTGCTAGTAAAATGAAACGGATRAAGTATAATATATACTCTAACRCTCCCCTCATATGAAAGGTCCTTTGGACCGGAAATGTGGACGCAACACATGCTCACCCATACCTGACATGAATTAATTYCATTTGGAAAGAAGAAGGAGGAKAGATTCGAACYTGTGACCTCTGTGTCACACTGACTCTAATACCATGTTAACCGGATTATCTTAACCAAAAGTTTAAACTAATTATTGATGCCCGAGAATATATTATATACTCTAACCGTGCCTATGATAAATTTTATAGAAATCTATTTCTTTATTAGCAAACATTGTGTATCCGTAATTGTTCTTTTTGTTTTTTGACGAGTTAATTGTTATTTCATATATATGTCCAAACGAATTAAATAAGATGAACTTGAGAGTAAGGGATATCTCAAATGGTTAAAACTTCCCTTCCGATTCCAGGAAATYTTGGGATCGATTATCATCTCCGCTCTCGTAAATCTTTTATACAACCGTTACATCATATAATTGAATCATTATTGCTCTATATACATTTCAAGTTAAAATCGTTATCGTTTAAAACATAGTTAATACATAAATTATTAAAATTATGGTTTATTTTACTAGTTCACTCCTTGTTCCATGATATATGCATTGGATATAAGTCGATCATTTTCAAGCCTATTTTAATTATTTTTAATTATGATCCCAAAAACAACCTACTTATAATCCATATTTCATTCATAATGAGAATTATAGTTAACTATGATCAAGATTACTCGCATCGATCTAATTAGCCTAGCCCCTAACCATAACGAGTATACGGTGTATAAATATAATTAAGTAATGTACGKAACTACACATGTCGTGCCATTAGATTTAGAATTCTGCATGTTTTTAGTGTTGCAGAATGCACAATACCATATTACCATAACATCATTTTATTGCAAGTTATTTGTGAGATCCTCTCACAATAACTTCTTTCCTTCAAATTAATAAAATCTTTATTTTTATTTATATGTCGTAATTTTCAAACTAAGTTTTAACCAAATTGCTTGCTATTAAATAAGAAATGGATGGAAAGGATACTAACTCGAATAAACCTTTCACCTATCACTTAACATAATTCCTAGGGATCCATAGAAAATCACCCAAGTAAAATCTACAGACTTTTTTTAAGAAGATGCAAGTAATTATTAATTAATATAATCACTAACCATAATTAGTAATAAAGTTGATAATATGTCATGTTCAACAAGTCATTACGACTGATAACCCACCTAATTAATTAATGTGATTATATGTAATGAACTCAAGCAATTCCAAAATGATGTGATTCTAATCATTCTATGAGTACTACTTCAATAATAATCCAACAAAATAAATAAAATTATCAAATAATGTATCAGTAAACTAAACACAGAGAAAAGAAAGCCAATTCAAGCTAGGCACAATGTATATAATTTAAATAAGCTGAATTAAGAAGAAGATAATAAGTAAGTGAATTACCTGTATTTGGAATTAACAGGAGAATAACCCAAGCATTTGGAGTTAACATCATTCTGATTATAACCCGAAACACCAATGGTGGGAGGATCATCTTCGATAAGTTTCTCAAGTGATGAAAAGAAGAAGAGATGATGATGATCCATTACTTTTCTTCACAGTAGTTGAATTACTATTATTATAATTATTACTATATGGTCACTTGATTTGTTGAAGTTGTAGCACAAAGACTACATGATGGAAAAAACCTCCAATTCATTTTGGGTGTTTGAATGGCTTAGCAGCGAAATGGTAGGAGAGAGAAAGAGGTGAACAAGATTTTTGTTTTTTTTTTTTTTTAATTTTTTTAACGAGGCGTTTTGAGTGTTTTTAAATTAAATAATAAGCTTAAAAATATTAATTTTGCTAGGCACATACAGGTTAAATCAATTATATGACATGTATGGCCAAAATTGATGTTGTGACTTGTGTACATTGTGCGTCCTACTTCATTATCATTTGTGTATGTAATACTCCCTCCAGCCTTCATTATGTTTATCGTAACATTTGAATATTTACCTTCTCAAATATATCAGAGTTGCAAATAAATAGTAACGAAAAGAGTATTTGTGTTGGCTTGATTTCAAATCTTGAATTTGAATTTAGGACATACTAGACATTGCGGTGCAAATGCACGGATGATATTAAAAATGTGTAGACGTACTTTCCCGATTGTTTATAAAGTGTGTAGAGGCACTCTATGAAACTTATTTGTTAGCATAACTTAAGTCTTTGATATATGATATCGTCGATTTTTTTATAGTCACATCTTCGAAATTATTTTGTGTGAATTTATTCTTAATAATAATTTGGTGAAATATATTTGGTGTGCGATAATCTGATACATATCACCAGTGATATATGGTACTCATTTTTAAAATAAAATCTACCATATAATATATATCACATGCACACGGTTTGAATTTTATTCTTAATAATAATTTGGTGAAATATATTTGGTACACGATAATTTGGTATGTGTGACTATATAATAATATGTTTGGTTGTAAAAAAATTGGAAAGTAGAAGTTTCAAGGAATTAAATTCTCTTGTGTTGTTGGTTGAAAAATTGATGGAAGTAGAAATCCTAGGAAGTTCCACATACCAAAAAAAATGGCAGAATTTAATTACCTTGGGAGCCTAGGTAAGCAGAAATTCCCATGGAATTACAACTTTCCATGATCAACCAAATACAATTTAACACTTCCTATGATTTCAATCACAAGGTTATATATAATTTCCGATGAATTTGTAATTCGGCGCCACATGCACCAGTTGATTATAATGGTTGAGTGATTTTAACAATATTTATAAGATGGGAAAAACATAATTTATCTATTGCCAAATAATTTAAACGAAAAATGAAATAACTTGAAATTTTACTTGTATACCGTATACATTGAATAGTCCGTATCATTGAATAAATACAATACAAAAGGAAAAGATGTGACAGTATAGAAAAGTGTATTGCAACAAATAATAAATATTTTTTGAGTTGGGGGTTTTTACAATTTACGTACAAATAAATTTTATATACTTTTAAAAATTATTTTATTTGTAAGTAGTTGACTAGTTGCCTTTTTTAAGGGATTAACTACACTTTTTTTAATTTATTAAAATTTATCATGATGTAATAAAAGACAATATATGGGTCCGTTTACATTAACTGAAATCAACTAAATTGAATTGAATGGAGCTGAACTGAATTRAACTGAATTGAATATTTTATGAGAGAGAGAAATTGGGTTAAGAACTGAACTAAASTGAATTGAATAGTTTATGAGAGAGAGAAATTGAGTTATGAACTGAACTGAATTGAATGGAGTTGAACTGAAYTGAACTGAATTTAAGTTGAAGTAAACAGACYCATGATATGAAAATAAAACTTTAAAAAATGGTTAACGCTTATAGTTTTTTTTCTCCATTTTAAAAAATAWTTTCTCTTGAGTTAATGACAAGCCAGGATTTAGCTTTTGCTTGCTTCTCATGAAAAGGAACTTCTCAATTATAATCTGTATTATAATATAGATTTGACATAGAGTGAAATCATTGACATTTAACTAGGATTTATACTTGAGTTATTATTAACGGTATTACATAAAAGCATTATTTGTTATTACATTTTAAAGAAATTATCGTTTGAACCATTTGCTGAAAAAATTCTGTGTGCCATAGTGTTCGTGGATCTAAAGAATAAAGTACTTAAATTGAAGGCTTACACAATTTCTGTTTTAAAAGATTTTTCTCTCTTTTTGAGAGATATCGGCACATACTCTTTAGAATAGTCGTTTTCTTGTGTGTATAAAAAGTGATTCTATTAATCTTGGATTGTGAATGAGTACAATTTATTGGCTTGTTTGATACTTTGATGCGAGACAATAACCGATCAACTGACCATGCATGATACTATGAGAGGGCGAACTGGAGTTATATAACAATATTTACCATTATTGTTCTCCACCTAAAATAGTCTTTGCAAATCATGATCTAATTAATTACTGTACATTAGTAGAGTATAACCGGGTAATAGAAATAATAAATAAACATTCTAATTTTTAATTTTATTAGTGCAAAAAATTTGGAATCATTCTATATTGTTAAGTTTTCAATGGATAAATATTTTATTATATCCTTAATAATTCCAAGTGTTCAAAATATAAAATAAAATAGAGGTGTTAAAACTTGAAAGATTAAATATGTAAGATATAATTTTTTTGGGTATTACTTTTATGGAGTATTTATTTTTAAGTAATGGGGGTGGTTATAGTAGTTTTATGATAGTTTTATTTCTAGGTGATTTGAAGTGCAGTGCATTGCACTTTTTTATTTTTAGTTTTAATGGTGCACACGTGCAGTGTAGTTATTTTTTTAATGGTGCAAACTGCAAACGTTCAATGTACTCCCACTGTTTCACTAAATTCATGTTATAATGAATAGTGAAAACTATTCATAATGAATAGTGAGAGCTATTCATTAGTAGTGAGAATCTTTTAAATTATCATCAATACGTAAGAATGAATATAGTCAAGTGTGGTCTTGTTAGAATCGTATTAATAAGTAGTTTATTAAAATCTAATTTTTATAATTTTTATTCATATATCATTAAAGATATTTCATTTGTAAATTATGCATTGACAAATGTATAAAGTAGAAGTGTCATGAATTTAGTGAAATCGAGGGAGTAATTTTTTTTAAATTATTTTTTAATGGTGCAGTGTAGTGTAATGTATTAGAAGCCATAGAAATTCACAATTAAGGTATTGGAGGCCGCTTCTCATGCATTGACAATTCTTTTTAATATAACTAGTATTATTGGCACGCTATGCGTGCTTATACACATCGAATAATTTAAATTTGAGGTAGTTTGACATGTCTACTAATATATTTGGGGTGTCATGACACTTTAGTACTTTACGTGTTTTTTTCTTTGAATTTTACTTAATATTTAGCGTAGTTTTAAAAAATTGTGTTTTGAATGTTTTAGTGGTGAAAGAGAAATGTGTCTTATACTCCCTTCGTAACGTACTTAATAAATTCAACAGTTGTACCTTTTTGCTTAATTTTGCCAAATAAGCTAATGGTAANTATATCCTTAATAATTCCAAGTGTTCAAAATATAAAATAAAATAGAGGTGTTAAAACTTGAAAGATTAAATATGTAAGATATAATTTTTTTGGGTATTACTTTTATGGAGTATTTATTTTTAAGTAATGGGGGTGGTTATAGTAGTTTTATGATAGTTTTATTTCTATGTGATTTGAAATGCAGTGCATTGCACTTTTTTATTTTTAGTTTTAATGGTGCACACGTGCAGTGTAGTTATTTTTTTAATGGTGCAAACTGCAAACGTCCAATGTACTCCCACTGGTTCACTAAATTCATGTCATAATGAATAGTGAAAACTATTCATTAGTAGTGAGAATCTTTTAAATTATCATTAATACGTAAAAATGAATATAGTCAAGTGTGGTCTTGTTAGAATCGTATTAATAAGTAGTTTATTAAAATCCAATTTTTATAATTTTTATTCATATATCATTAAAGATATTTCATTTGTAAATTATGCATTGACAAATGTATAAAGTAGAAGTGCCATGAATTTAGTGGAACCGAGGGAGTAGTTTTTTTTTAAATTATTTTTTAATGGTGCAGTGTAGTGTAATGTATTAGAAGCCAAAGAAATTCACAATTAAGGTATTGGAGGCCGCTTCTCATGCATTGACACTTCTTTTTAATATAATAGATGTGTTGGTTTAGTGTATAAATCCAATCCAAATATCCAATCCAAATATCCAATCCAATTATGAATTACTAGTTTATTGTGTACGCGATGCGTGCTTAGACCTATGAAAGTTGTCATGTTAAAATGTTTATAGGTAATTAGCATCAATACAATTAATCTCGAATGTAATTATTTCGTAAATAAAGATGACTTTAAATTAAAAATAATTCCATACATGTTTTAAATCAATTTGAAGTAATGTTTATTTATTGATTTAAGTTTTTTTTATTAATTGAGTAATATAATTAATACTCTTTCCGTTCTGATTTATCTTTTACGTTTGTAAAATTGTACGTTAATTATAGAAATTAGTATTTGGATAAAATATGTTGGTATTACTTGAAAATTGCATTATTCTTTTGATTTGTTTCAGATATAAGTAGTAAGATTAAAGTGAATTAAAATGAATGGAGGAAATAAGTTTGGGTGGAAAATCGAGAATAAAGAGAAAATAACTAAGGGATAATATGAGAAATTTTAGGAGTAAAATTAACATTAATAGGTAAAAAAGAAAACGTAAAGAATAAAAGAGAACACCAAACAGGGAAATGTAAAAAATAAACGGGAACGAAGCGAGTACAATTTTCCATTTTTAGTTACATAATAAGTAAATGATAGATTAGACACTATTCATATTCTTTACAAAAATTCATTAAAATATAAGAGGGTCTTTAAAAATGGCGACACTCATTTTCCTGCCCCTTTTGTATAAGATATCCTACACTAAAATAATGCTTTATTTCGATAGGTCATTATTTCCATCATGTCACTTTCCTGAAAGAAACAAAGAAAATAAATGCATTAAGTCATGTATTACCCGCTGCGAAGCGTTGTGGTAATGTGTAGTTATTTTGCTTATGGTTTCGTGTGACTCTGTGAGAGACTAATAGAAAAACTGACTGGTCCGTTTCAAGATAAGCATAGCGTGTAGTGTATCCGTATTTTTAAGCAGCTATGATTGATTGTAGAAGAACGTATTCGAGAGACGCAAACAAGATTCGTATTTGCTAGTAGCATGTTTGTTTTGACATGAGTATAGGATGATATAAAATTCCGAAAATGAAATGGCAAGATGGGCTAATTGCAAATAATGAACATTATTGATAACTAGAACACATATAGTTATATAACTTGCAATTTGGACCACATATCTTTCTTATCCACTTTTCAACCTCCTAGCTACTAGTAGTATACCATTAATACAATGCGCAAAGATGATCACTTACATTCTTTTAAGACATAGTAGTAAATCTTTTTTTTTCCTCAAATTTCCATCATTTATGTCTGTGTCACGAGTATCACATGTGTTTCCACATTAAGAATGAGAGATATAGCAGTATATAAACTGGTGGATACGCCTTATAATTACCAATGATTTATAATCAACCTCATTAGGCTTATGTATATTCAGTTATTTGTAGATTCTGTTGCCCATAAAGTTAATCATGATCTCAGATGTTAGAATTTAAGAATTGTAATGACTTTATAAGACTTTGCATGTTATCTAGTTAGATCATCTACTTCACATTTTTTAGATATACATTTTGATATAAACAAAACATCATGCCTTTTGTTTTTTTGGGATATTATGTGGCTCCAAACCTTTACCAAGTGGCCCTTGTGTGAAGGTGGTGTGTAACCTTTTTAAGTGAGTCGGGCGAATACATTGTGCACCCGGTTATAGAGTAATATAATATATTCCTGAGCTCAACCAATATATTTAAGCTTTTGGTTGACATGGTGTCGGTAACATGTACAGAGTCAGCGTGCAAGAGATCACGAGTTGAATCTCCTCCCCCAACCTTAAGTGATTAATTGCGCTGATTTGAGGGGAACTTGTGTTGCATCTACATTTAAACTCAAAGGGCTTTCATTGTAGGGGGAGTGCTAGAGTAATATAACATATTCTTGGCATCAACTCTCGCTTAAATTTTTGGTTAAGATGGTCCGATTAACATCCCACAATGAAAGAATAAAGATAATGACTATCAGTAATAAAAATTAGACAAAAGTTCGCGTTTGTAAAACCGCAGCATTTGAGTGTTTAAAGCTTTGTTGTTTTTTTAAAGTACCACAACATTTAACCCATCTAAAGCAAAAAAAATGAGATTAAACAAAGCTGCGGTTGTTTGGCCAACGCAGATTTGGGTCTCTAAAAAACAGAAACGCACGCGTGTCATCTCTTGGCCTGGTATTTAAAATTGGCCCAATAACACAAATGGCACGCATATTACTTGCTATAGTTTATATACAACCAAACCACAAAAAACTCTCACGCTCTCTTCCCTTTCTCAGTTCTCTCTCTCCTTCTATTCATCTATTCCTCTCTCTTTCTCCTCTCTTCATCAACCACACGACCACACCACAAACCCTCCCACCGCCCCGAACCCACCTTCAGCACTACTACCCTCCACACCCACGAAACCCACTCATCACTACGACCTCACCCATCAAGCCATGAACCTAAATCTGCCTCATCTATCTCTATCTTGCCGACTCTCCTCTGTACTTGTTCGCCGTTCGTACATGTTCGTGATACTCATCGCAACACCCAGATCTGGTATTTTTTTTTTCCTCGATTTTATGTTCATTTTTTGATTGCTAATTTTTAATTAATAGATCTTGATTTCTGGTTGTTGTTTGTCATAGTTTTTTCCAGTTTTATTCTATTTTTTATTTCGAATCTATTATTTTTTTGAGATTTCAATATGTTATTCGATTTTGTTACTTTGCATTTTTTATATTCTGGTTTCTTGTTATTAAGATTCACTATTGTACAATTCGTTGTAATATTACGTTTAATATATAACGAATAGAATTTTTTGCATTTAAGTTCCACTAGTGATTGGTTGCTTATTTTTTATCTATTTTTTTTTTTTTTTACAAATCATTTCTGGATTTTTTTAATTCAACGTTTTAGTCATTATATTTAGTCATTATTTTGGTGTATTGATTTCATGTTTACTTTGATTTTTCTTGGTCAATCGTGATGAGATAAATTTACATTTTCTGATTTTTTGTTGCCGATACATGTTGGGGTAAGATAAAGGTTGGAAGATTTCAAGACATCAAAAGTGATATAATCTGATGATATAAGTATTTTTATTTCTATTTATGAATATCATTTGTAATTGTTGTATAGTTAGTTTAAATGCTCGATTTTTTCCTAATCAATTATATAAGTTGTGTTGTTTTAATTGTTACTTTGTTTTTGTTTATGCATTAAGTTTGTCATGTAAATAATCAAATATATAATTTTTTGTTTAGTTATTAGTTTTTTAGGAAAACATCACTCCTTTATAAAAAGAACAATAAAACAATATTATTGATGAGTTTTGAATAATTTTCGTAAAAAAAAATTGGGGCTATTAAAAGCTGCGGTTTTGGCTAAAAACCGCAGGTTTTGAATAGTCAAAAGCTGCTGTTTTTAGCCTAAAATCGCAGCTTTTGAGGCATTTTGTCAAAAGCTGCGGGCTCAAAAGCTATGGTTCAAAACCGCAGCTTTTGTGCTTTTTTCTACTAGTGAATATATAAGTTTGGTGGGCTACTCCTTATATTACCAATTGGTTTTATAATGAAACCTCGCCGAGCTTGTGTATGGTCATACTCTCCTTGTATTGTGGTCTTGTGGTAGGCCCAATGAAGTTTATCATGGTATCAGAGTAGACGATCCAGGCCCATGGTATGTGGCACATCAAATGTAAGGTGGAGCCCAACAACCTATTGATTTGCAGATGGAAGGTGTTGTTGTCTGTTTGGAGCATGTAACCCAACAGAGTTATTTGTTCGAAGTAGGGGCGCCCCAAGGAGGGGCTTGTTGACCTCATGTAGAGGTTTGTGACCTATCCATCTTGCATATTAAAGGTGGCACACATGTGAGGGGGAGTGTTAAAGGAGAGTACACCACATGTGTCTCACATCGAAAGAATGAGTGGAGAATGACCAATATATAAGTCAATGGGTTACTCTACCTATCACCATATGGTTTTAGGATGGAACCCCGTTGGACTTATGTATTGTCTATTGTTCTCCTTGTGCAGGCTTGTRCTTGGCCCACCTAGGTTTGTCACCGATGGCGCCGAGTTATCGTTTTCAAGTCAGTGGTCTTAAKTGTCATGACACACCATCTCATTCTCTATCAATTCCTAGTCTAGTTGTAGCCTTGAAAACACTCTTATTTCCAACAATTTGAAAACGATAACCTATTTCATTGATTRCTTTTCTTTTCCATTTCAAAGGGAATATTGAGAGGAAAATAATTCAYAGAGTTTGARTGGTTGATCGGGAAAAAATATATGTCCATGGTGGATTTCAATTCCAATTATATTGGAGGATATGTTTAAGCTGCAACAATTGGAAAGAGCTTTGCATCAGTGCCGAATAGAATATCATAGAAGATGGATTCTTGATTATATCAAGGGAGGTTCATTCTAAACTAAAACTTCGGTTATTGTGTTTTTATTTGGTTTGTCTCATAAGATATTATTTTGAGCATTCATTTCGACAAACATGAGGTATTTGTTTTTGCTAAGAAATTTTACTTAAAATTTTTACACTATAATGTTTTGTTGAAATGTTACTAAAATTAGGAGACACTTCGATTCGTTCATTGGCTTGATTCCTAGTAATTATTTCATAATAAAAACTTATACTGTTTTTGTCAAAAAAAATATTAGCGTTTGTTGAATAATTATATTAGAATGGAAATTGCATAGCCACATGTTTTTTCAATCATGTGTGATGAGGAAGTTGAACAAGTTTTTTCATATGGATTGAGTTTCTTAGGTTTTGAAGTTTGGATGGTAAACAATAAATTTTTGAAAGCTTTTAATTGCTTTTACTTTTTATGATGACTTTTGGATTAAAAAAAAACTCCATTCTGTTATTCATGGTTCAAGTAGTTTCATAGGCCACTTGAAAAGATTTTTTAAGTGCTTATAAAGATAATAATAATGTTTGAACTTGTTTTATGACAATCCCAAGTTAAGGTTGGTTTATATTCTCAACTAATTAAGCGTTGCTAACAATGGCTGTGTTTGGGTAAAGAGAGTTATGAGAGAATTTAAGAGGTATGACCCCATTTAGAGTTTTTGACTGGTCAAAACTCTAAATGTGGTTGGTAAAAGAGGAGTGCAAGAGGTTTTGATGCCAAAACTCTGAAAATAGACGCTGCTCTATGCAGCATATTGCTCAAGTTTTGCCAAACAATGGACTTTAACTCAACATTCGTCATTAATAATTACTCTGTATTGCTTCCAAAATGTTTTTCTCTGTTTTTTAATTGTAATCTGTATCATCACATCCCTCCCCTCTATAATGTGGGAGTTTTTCTCATTTGAAATGATATTACTATAATAATTGCATTTACTTACAATTACAGTATGCCATACTCACCTCTCTCTTTTCTTTTGTTTTGCTCACTCTTCAATTACACGGTTTACACTTAACTCCTTCATTACACCGACCTCCCTATTTTCTGCTTGTGTTTGGATTTATTTTTTGGCCGTGGGTACTGTAAATTGCGAGCCAGCAGGTGTTGGGTTTTGCTCTGTTTCATCATCTCTTTGGGCTCTGTTTCGTCATGGGTATGCTTCTGTTGCACCTTCCTGATAGATTAAATTTGTTGAAATTAATTGAAATTTTTGGATTTCGTCTTGGTTTTTTTTGGTATACTGTGACCCATGGACCCCAAATCGGTTTTTATAATGGGTCGCGTGGGTGTTGGATTTCATGTTGGGGATGCTTCAGATCAGTGGGTGTCGGTTTTATTCCAGGTGAGTTTCCGCTTATTGCTTCGTCAGTGATTTTCCTTCATGTTTTTTCTTTGTGTTTTTGTTTAGGGTTTGATCTGTTGAGAGTTAGAAGGGTAGTGAGCAACTTCTATTGATGAGAATGCAAAATTCTGTTCAAAATTAATTTTTGGTTATTTTTTCAAAAGTTGGGTAAAATTTTATGGTAGGTGACTGATTAGTTATGCGGACATTGAGATTTCTGCTTTCGGGTTGCCGGGCAGCAATTCTTGTCATGAGGTAAAAAATTCAGGAATTTTGAGACTTTAAAAATGTGGGATATACGAAGTAATTTTAATCAAGTAGCTTAGTTGAGTTTACAGTATTTGTTGCTGATTAATAAGAAAATAATGTGATTTTTGTGCTCACATTTCTGGATATGGAAGTTGTATACTTGTCTACTATAGGTTTTTGCTTATTGGTTAGCTTTGGACGGTGAATAATGGATGCAATTGAATGCATTTGTTTATGATTATGTTTGGCTGTTTGTTTAATTCTTCTTTGTATAAAGTTACATTAATCTATTTCTGGTTCCTATTAATCTTATTCTDAACAATAACTTTAGGGGCCTTAGCATTTAGTAGTGAAGGTGAATTGGTGATCGCACTTTGCGCATATGGAGAACATAGTCTCCAGCCGTCTAGCGTGTTGCATTTACTGGCAAGGCCTGATCTACCACTAGATGGTATTATTCACCCTTGATGGCTTGAACATATTGGTGCAATCAGTCTTCAAAGATGTCAACTTGTGTGATGGGCTGCTGAGGAATCTATACCTGTGTAAGGTTTCCTCTTTATGTTGGCTTGTTTATAATCTCTACAACCTATTGAATTAGTGTAAGCTGAGCTGGTACTGGTATATTTGTAGTGTARTTGGACARCACTGATACTATTATTACTAACTGATTTTATTTGTCAAATTGAAATCATGATAGTATATYCGTACTTTTTTGAGCTGGGCATATATTCACATCRTTATTTGCCTGTGTTCTAGGTTTACAAATCAATGGTGTTGTACCAATTTGTCAAGACGAGATTGCTATGTATCAACAATGTGTAGAAAGAAGAGTAAGCTGATTCTGATATTCATAATACTTCCTTTTTGTTATAACTGAGTCTTTTGTACACGGCGGGGTGGGTTTCAGCAATATGTCACTGCTTGAATTAATGCGGAGGAAATGCATTTCTGTATTAAGAACTCTGCATCGATCTCCGGGTGCTCTCTTTCCACACTTTATAAATATCACATAACTCTTTTTCAAAATGGCATCATTGATCTTTTGTACTGCTACCAGCTCTTATAATACATGGTCCTGTATCTTGCTTTTYAAGGTTTTGTTAGCAGCAATTTTGTGAAAAGCTTTTCTAAGCTTCCATCAACTCGGGCAAAAAAGTCAATCATGAATCTGCTTGTGAAAATGTCAAATGGATGGCGACCTAAGAAATTCAAAGTTGACCYTGTGTGTGAGAGCTCAGTACAAATTGTTAAGCAAYAAAAAGTTGAAGGGCGYTGTGTTATCTGCACTAATGATATCATGAAGGAATCTGGATACATCCAGGTGCTGAAGATATGGGATGTTGTGCCACTAGAGGATGTATCAAAGATGGTTAAAAAAAACTTGACATCATATATGGAGCCTTCATCGATGATGATTTTTTAAGTCACTGCAAAGAGTGTAGTCTTGAGGGGTACACTAGGCTATTTTTCTCAATTATTTCATAKTACTTGAACTAAAGTGTGTCATCCACCTGTATTCACTCCTCTCCTCCACCTAACTCCTTCATTACACCTACCTCCACGATTTCTACTTCGTATTTGGTCTCCTCTCATTGCCTCCTCTTTACTGMTTCACTTCATGTACAAGAGAGTGTTGGTTTTAATATACTTTGGTTCATAAATATATATAATTACATGGCTTGTAGGAAAAATGACAAATCGTTCATTCTTCTATTTTCGGACATGATTAAAAGAATTAATTTTTATAGTCTATGGAGCATACTAATTATTTGATCTTTGATTGATATTTTCATATTTGTTATTGATTGATTGACTTTATTAATTTATATTAAATTATCTTTATTTTTAACTAAGAGAATAGGGTATTCTAGACTTTTTATTTGGACACCACCGCAACCTCTCCCTTTCCTATTTAATAGAGATTTATATTTCAATTTGAAGAAATGTCTTATATGCAAACTTATGAGTGTACAAAGTTGTGCTTAAAAATCCATTTAATAAAAATAAGTTAATAAATTTTCATTTCATCTAGACGATGATGGTTGCACTCACAATTTCATATAGACCAAGGTCTTTTTTCACAGATTTCAATTTCCTGTAGACCAAGGTCCTTTCTCACAAATTGCGTTCACAAAAGTTTAAAAATTGCACTCAACAATCCTTATAATAATAAAAATAACTAAATAAAGCTTCAATTTCATCATTCCAAATTTTACTCTTGTTACCGTTAATTACAACCTTAGCTATACTTTATGAAGTTCAATATATTTTAGTTATTTATGTCGTTAATTATTGTTTATTACGTTTCCAAAACTAACAATCGTCCAACGAAAATATACAGGTGGAACGCGATGTGCATGTATTCAATTTTCAGAGTATAAACCGCAATTAATTAAATCACAATGATACCGTATCCAAACCAATATTTCCTCAAAATTTTAAAATAAAATAATTATCTATTAAATAATAAGCTAATGCAATTTTTTTTAAAGTATTACAATGTGGAACAACGGCGCGCATGCGCGCGGCGTGTGCCACTAAGTTATAAAACAAAAACTAGAGATGAGATCTGAGATGTTTGTAAAGATTATGTGAGAGTTGAGAAAGATTTAGTTCTTTTTCTTCATTTTTTTATCTGATTTTGCTAAGAAAAGAATGAGAAGATGAAAAGAGGGAAAAAGAAGACGAAAAAAAAGTATAACAACTAACAAGAACAATAATTGAAGGAGTAAAATTGGGGAATGAAGATCGAAAATACTCCCTCTGTTCACTAAATTCATGTCATGATGAATAGTTCTCACTATTCATTAATAGTGAGAATCTTTTAAATTCTCGTCAATATGTAGGAATAAATACAGTCAAGTGTGTCTTGTTAGAATCGTATTAACAAAGTAGTTTATTTAAATCCAATTTTTATAATTTTTACTCATGTATAATTAAGATATTTCATTTGTAAATTGTGCATTGACAAACCGTGTAAAGTAGAAAGTAGCAGAAATTTAGTGGAACATAGGAAGTACAATAATAAGAACAATAATATTCTTTCAGATTTTCGAAAAGAAATACGATACTTCAGATTTTATCTATAACTATATACTAAAACAGAATGATGATGATGCAATGATGACATCATCCTGTCCGTGTCAACCTCACACACGACGAATGATGTCAGCAGCTCATTAATTTATTTTTGAAAAAAACTTCAATTAAATTAAATAAACTATTACATTTAAATTAAACTACATTACAATTTTTTTAAAAAAACACTTAAATATCATTTATTTATTTATTTTAAAAAAAGTCTTCTAGAACTACTTATGCACGTAAAATTTCAAACAATTTTATTTTATACGGAGTACTAAAATATGGATTAAAAAATAATACATACGGAGTACATTAAAAAATTAATCAATTAGATTTTTAATTTAAATACAATTCATTATTAAAAAAACTTCAGAGTAACAAAATCCTACATTCAATGTAACAATTTTACACAAAATTTATATACTAAATGTTTTTGATTAAAATAAAAACTCACATTAAAAAATAAATTTAAATTTTAAATGTAAATATATTTCATTATTAAATTACCAAAATCTTCTATCAGTAAAAAATCTACATCTATATATAATAACATATAACTAAAATAGAAGGAAGTTCATGCATTTGATTACAACATCCTATCATATGTGTCAAATCACATCGAATAATTTGTTCACCCAAAAAAAAAACAAATTTTAAAATACAAAATATCTACATACGAATTTAAATTTTAAAAAAACTCTTAAAGTAAAATTATTAAATTATCTACACCGAATTTAAATACAGTACAAAATCAAATAAAAACACTTAAATTTAGAAAACACTAAATTAAAATTACTACTCCGTAAATCAAATTTAAAAGACTCTTTAATTTAAATTATAATACTCCGTACAGATTATCTACATCATTGCTAAATTTAAATACAAATTAAATTTAAAAATCACTTAATTTAAAAAATAAAAAAAAACTAGATAACTAAGCTACAACTATTATTAAATTAAAATATAACATCATCGTTAAATTTAAATACAAATTATCTGTGATAAATCTCTTGAAACTACAGATAAACCTAGAAAAAATGTGTTTCCAATAACAAATATTGTATTTTCATTTAATTATAAAATCAAATTTAAAATATTCGTTTTTATCTACATCTACTTGTCAATAATAAAAATCAGACATAAGCTAACACTAGAAAAATGGATTTTGACGTAACAAATACATCTATCCATTCTTCTAAGCACAATGCAAGAAACAATTTTCAAGTTATACATGATTGAAGAGTGCAAGAACAAATACATTGAACTAGAGCTTATCAAAGTGAGCCCCGCCCGCTAGCCGACTCGGGGCGATTTCTATTTTTTGTGCGGAGCTTTGCGCATAAAAAATCACGCCAATTTTAATTAAAATTTTGGGTCCGGCCGAGAAGCCCGAAAAGCCTGCTAAGCCCGCTTTTAAATTTTTCGGCTTTGGGCATCAATTTTAGGGCCGAACTCAAGCCCCGCCTCGCCGGCCGATTAATGGGCCAAATTTTCATATGCCAAGCCCCGCCCGGGTCTGACCCATGATCACCTCTATATTGAACAAATAATTCTTTTGAAAAAGAACATGACAGTCAAAATAAGAATTATACGCTTACAAGCCAACCGTTCGGGTAGAAATATCTGTAGTACTGAATAACAAATACCGATGCACCGCACGGTTCTAAACTAGTATATAATAAGAAGGAAATTAGCAAGACAATAACAAGAAAAATCACAAAGAAAAGAATGAAAGGAGAGAAAGTAGAAGATAAAGAAATAATAATCACACATAAATTAGAATTTTGAACTACGGATACTTCGTAAAAAGATTTTTTTATTTCTTTTTATTTATTATTTTTTGGGTTTAATAAACATCTTTTTGGGATTATCTCTGTAAGTAATCTATCTTAGTATGAAGTAGATAAAAAATGGATAAATAATGTGTGCATTTTTTCTTAAATTTTTAAAGCAAAGTTATACTAAGTTCTTAATTTTTTTTTTTGACGAGAAAGTTCTTATTTTTTTTCAAAAACATAAATTCAATAAAATGGATGACTACTAATGTCAATTAACAATAATTAATAATTAAAAGTTATCAGCTATCAGCTATCATCTAAATTGTTACCAAACATATCTAGTCAAATCCGCAGTCAAATTGCTGAACAAAAGGTAAAACTCTAACCTCTATCAGCTAAACTCTAACCTCTAATTGCCAACAAGCCAATATTTTGAGGTTTAAACTTTGGAATTTAGCGCAGTCATTGGGGGTTGTTGATTTTTTGCATAAAATTCGTTACAATTAGAGTAGGTATAGATAATAACATTAACAGACACAATGTATGAATAATATATATTAGACGAACATAAATACACTACACAAGGTTACTTAATTAGATGAGGACAAAATAACCTAAAAAAAAAGTTCAAAGATAATAAAGCTATCAAAAAATA
>SNQN01001857.1:36290-55603 GCA_008642245.1 Bassia scoparia
AAGGTAGAGGATATTATTGTATGTATAATATTAAAACTAATCTCTCCGCTATTCGTGGCCAAAATTTGATATCGTGTATACCGTATTAATTAATTATTTATAAAACCTCGATTTAGTCCTTCAAAATAATTAACAAATAGTAATAAGGGCAAGAAGAGTCGATCCCACAGGAGATTGTTACTTCCTAAACTCAAAATTCAATCTTAATGTAATGTACATATAATATACAATATATACAATAATAAACATATTTACGCTATTTACATATTTCGAATATGGTTGGGTGGTTTAAAATTGTGATATGAATTTTAAAACTTAAAACTAAAACTACATTTATTGTGATTGTCAAGGCAAGTCACGATATTTGCCACCATTAAATCTTAGAACTTAATCATATATATTGAAGTATATAATATATGATCAATAGGTTGAATAATAGATTAATCGTTAGCGTCTTGGATAGCATTCCACCCTTGTCTTCCTTATTTTAATTTAGTATTGACTATGGTCCGAACATAATTCTAATACTAGAATCGCCATCGCAAATAATCGCAACCCACAATACTACATCTAGAAGCACTTATAAACTAAGATAGAACATTCATTAACCTAATAAATTAATTCAAATAAGGTAATTTAATAAAAATTAGATCAATTATTCAATTCTCTAATATAATGCATACCATTCGCCAGACCAAATTAATATTAGTCGCTAACTTGTATTATAATTAAACTAGGTGCCATTAATCAACATAAATAAGCATTTGATTTTCAATTCAAATATAATAGATAGCAAATTATTAATCTGATCTAATCATATACAAAATATATAATTGTAAATGTGATATACTAATTCAAACTTTAATACTCAATAAATATACCAATAATTATAATTAAATTCAAGTCTAAAATAAGATTCATAGATCATAGTATTGATAACATATGAAATTTCAAAGTAATACAATTAAGAAGGGTGGAGATATATTCACTATTCTCCTGTACAATACGTCGTCGTTTATATACTGTACGACTCCTTACTTTCCAATTGCACTACTGATAAGCTTGATCGCTTCCCTAAAACTCTCTGACTCTTAAAAATACCCTAAAATTTCTGATCTATATCTTGATTTTTTTATTTTTTGTGAATAAACTAGGTATTATATACCAAACAGAATTACAAATATATTTCAGTTAAAGATAGGATAATAGATTATGTTAGTTTATCCTCCTAATTTTTCGATTGTAGATCAAATTGCTATCCGTTTGCTTCGTTGGATATGTTTATCTTCTTGGACGAATGTATGCCTGCCTAATTCTTGATATTCTGCACGTTTTTTTTTTTATATTGTGTTCATTATCCTTTTTTGGATTTTACTCCTAAGTAAGCATATCTTATCTTTTTTTGTCTTTTCTTTTTTTCTTTCCTTGCCAACGTCTACGTTGATGATTTTGCTTGATAATCTTCATCCTTTTTTTATTTTTTTTCGGTTCGTTTATCTTTCTTCTAATTTGCCAACCCACGAATTATCTTTGTTTTTCCTGAAAAACACACAACACATTATTAAGTAATCAATTAATATAAATAACTATAAATTATAATAATATTGTTCTAAAATAAGATATAAAATTATAAAGTATCGTAATTTAATAAAAACTACGATAGAATAAGTTATTAAGACTTAATATTATGGACTTAAAATATTCATATATTATTGCACTACAATGGTTGCCGGATCTATTTCGATTACTTATGTTTATGTACCAATTACTTAATTGTCATTTGAATTGATTTTATTTACTTCTATGTCTTTTTTTATTTTGAGAATGTATTGAAATTTGGAGGTGATTTAATTTAACGTTTGAAATGTTTTAGCATTGAAATCTGGTTAATTTTAATAAGAACTCAATTTCATGTGAAATTTTTGTTTTGAGGGAGTATGTTTAAAATGGTTTTGAAGGCGATAAGTATGAGTTTTACAATGTTAACATGCTATTTTATTTTGTAATGTTTGACTTAACATTTGTTTGAGAATTCTTGGAGTTGTGATTTTTCACAAAGAGTTTGGTGAACAATCATATTTAAGTATTTCATCACGTAAAAAGTTTGTTGGTTTGCAATATTTTCAAAAGTTATTTATTTTTGAATATTGAGTTCAAAATATATACTTTTTACTTGATGGTGATGAAATAATTCTCATTAGAAGCCATGTTATTTTCAAGGATCTTATTTTAGATAATGTTCTACAATCTTGTATTGTTTATATTGTTTCATGTTTTATTTGTTCTTAAATGTTTAGAACAAGATAATATGACTAAAGTCTTTCATTTAATATTTGTGCTTTGAGAAGAGTATATGAATATTCTAATATCTTTGTTTGTGATCTTATTTTTCTAATAGAAAAATTTGACAAGAAAGATGTTGTTTTGCACAATGGAAGAAGGTTAAGACCTCTTATGATCCTTGCTCATTATTATTGAAATGGAWGAAGGTTTGGACCTTTTATGATCCTTGACCATTATTGAAATGTCRAGGGGGATAGGCCTTGAGCCCACATGTTAATGTGATAAGCATTACATGTTACCTATCCCTMTGGCATACCATTGTAATGCTTGAATGAGGTTGAGTTTTCGAACTCTTAATAGATCTAATACCCTTGCGGTAGGTGCTACTTGAGACGTACTTGTAGGATCCACCGTTGTTTGAAGATTAAGTTTTTTGAACTCTTAATGAATACAAATTGTGATGAAGATGAGCTTGTTATTGCTCTTAATGAATCCATGGCTTTTGATGGATTAGTTACTACTATTTGTAGCATTTGAAGACTGTGTTCACTTTGATGAATCTCTTCTTAATAACTCATATGAATAAGTGCTATTTGAGATGCACTTGAGATTCACCTATATGGTTGTGAAGACTAGCTATTTTCAATGAAAAACTTTGGCGGTTTTTCTAGAGCCTCCACTAGTTTAAGGTATGTGCTAGGCTATAAAATGTGCAACACTATYGCGGAGTCCATACAATCTTTGGTGAAAGGTATGTGTTGTGAGGATCTTAGGCTAATCTAGAGTTTCAAGGTAYGTCCACTCTATGATCAAGAGTTCAAGGGTTTCAAGGTAAGTCCACCCTTGGGCTTGTAGTCCATTACCTTATTTCACTAAGCCTTTGATTTCAAATTACTTATGTAATATCAAATGTTATGTACTGATCTCCTCCTATGCCCAAAAAGTTTCGTGTGTCCTTATTAATGTCATTAGTGGGGGATTGTCGGAAWTTTAAGTTGTAATGACATTATAAGGCTTGTGCATATGGTTATCTAGTAGTAGATCAGTCTACTTTGCAACCTAGTTGTGGCTTGGTGTTAAAGACCGCAAGTTAGTTGCGGCCTAATCTGTTCAAGGCTAAATTCTATGAGTTATGCACTTATCATTTGATGACTATTTTCTCCCTTTGACTCTCTTGTCTTTCCACATTCTTTGGGGGGTTTTGTCCCTTTAATTTTCCGAATAATTATTCAAGTTTTGAGGGTTATGTCTCTTTAAACTCCTTGATTAATTAGACTTCATTAGGAGGTTATGGAATGCTAAGAGTCTTTCATCTCTTCATCTTTTTCCTTCAATTATTCTATATATACATCTTTTTTCACACCTTTTATACATAMATTTTGATGTATACACACATGAAAATAGTAAATTCATCATTTCTTGTTATTGGGCATGTACGGGCGTGGGACGTCACCGGCCTAGACTGGGTCCGGTCCCTCTGCCCCACGGGGTACAATCTCGGTGAGACACCGTATTGYGAAGAATTGAATTCTTGCTATTTTGCATAGTGTGAGTATGCTTCTTTTTCAAAAGAAATTTTTGTTCAATATAGAGGTATCATGGGTCAGACCCGGTTGCGGCGGCTTGCATGGTGAATAGTCTGGACATTAATCGATGGCCGGGCGAGGCGGGTGCTGGTTCGCCTAAAATTATGCTCCAAAGGGACCGATAATTATAAAGCGGGCTTAGCGAAGGCTTTTCGGGCTTCTCGAGCCGGACCAGCAAAATTTTAATTAAATCAGCGTGATTTTTTAATGGCAAAGCCCGCACTAAAAAAGAAAATCGCCTCCGAGGTCGGGCAGGGGCGGCTTCTACTTTGATACTCTAGTCAATAGATTTGTTGACTATTTCTTGTGCTAACTGTTAAAAATAGTGTTTACTGATGGGGCTAGATCGAATGATAATGTATTCGTTTCCGTGCGAATAGAGAAGATATCGTACAGTTTATGAATCCATGTATCTTAGCTTTAGTTGTCTGATTTTTATTATTGACAATGTAGATGTGATAAAAAACGATATTTTAAATTTGATTTTATAAATTAAATGAAAATACAATATTTGTTATTGGAAAACATTTTTTTAGGTTTATCTTCGTAGTTTCAAGGAGATTTATCCACAGATTAATTGTATTTAAGTTTAACGATGATGGTTATATTTAATTTAATTAATGCAGTTGTGAGCTTAGTTTATCTAGTTTTTTTTATTTTTTAATATTAAGTGATATTTTAAATTTAATTTGGTATTTAAATTTAGCAATGATGTAGATAATCTTGTACGGAGTATTATAATTTAAATTAAAGAGTCTTTTAAATTTGATTTACGAGTAGTAATTTAATTTTAGTGTTTTCTAAATTTAAGTGTTTTTATTTGATTTTGTACTGTTTTAAATTCGGTGTAGATAATTTAATAATTTTACTTTAAGGAGTTTTTTTAAAATTTAAATTCGTATTGTAGATATTTTGTGATTTTAAATTTGTTTTTTTTTTGGTGAACAATTATTTCGATGTGAGTTTTGACACATGATAGGATGTTTGTTGAATCAATGCATGAACTATCCATTCTATTTTTAGTAATATGTTATTATATATAGATTAGGATTTTTTTACTGGTAGAAGAATTTTGGTAATTTAATAATGAAATATATTTAATTTAAAATTTAATTTTATTTTTTAATGTGATTATTTTATTTTAATCAAAACATTTAGTATAATAAATTTGTGTGTAAAATTGTTATCATTGAAGTAGGATTTTGTTACTACTAGAAGGTATTTTTTAATAATGAAGTGTATTTAAATTTAAAAATCTAATTGATTTAATTTTTTAATGTACTCGTACTGTATTTATTTTTTAATCCATATTTGTATGTACTCGTATATAAAAAAATTGTTTGAAATTGTTACGTGCATAAGTAGTTTTCTAGAAGGACTTTTTTTTAAAATAAATAAATAAATGAATTTAAGTGTTTTTTAAAAAAGTTGTAATGTTTTAATTTAAATGTAATAGTTTATTTAATTTAATTAAGTTTTTTTTCAAAAATAAATTAATGAGCTGCTCGAGCATCATTTTCGTGGTGTCATGGCGGTGTGAGGTGACACGTGACAGGATGATGTCATCATTGCAGTATCAATCATTCCTGTTTAGTATATAGTTATAGATAAAATCTGAAGTATCGTATTTCTTTTTTCGAAAATATGAAACTGAAAAATATTATTTGTTCTTATTATTGTACTTCCTATGTCACTAAATTTCTGCTACTTCTACTTTAACACGTTTGTCAATGCACAATTTAAAAGATGAAATTTTTAATTATACATGAGTAAAAATTATAAAATTGGATTTTAAATAACTACTTTTTAATGACGATTCTAACAAGGACAACTTGACTGTATTTATTCTACATATTGACGAGAATTTAAAAGATTCTCACTATTAATGATAGTGAGAACTATTCATCATCAGACATGAATTTAGTGAACAGAGGGGAGTATTATCGATCTTCATTCACCCAATTTTACTCTTCAATTATTGTTCTTGTTAGTTGTTATATCTATTTTTTTTTCGTCTTCTTTTTCCTTTTTCACTCTTCTCATTTCTTTCTTAGCAAAATCAGATAAAAAAAATGAAGAAAAGAACTAAATTTTCAACTTCACATAATCTTTACAAACATCTCAGATCTCATCTCTAGTTTTTGTTTTTATAATCTAGTGGCACACGCCGGCGCATGCGCGCCGTGTGTCTCACATTGTAATGCTTTAAAAAAAATTGCATTAGTTATGTATTTAATAGATAATTTATTTATTTTAAAATTTTGAGGAATATATTGGTTGGATACGGTATCTATGTGATATTAATTAATTGCGGTTTAATACTCTGAAAATTGAATACAGCACATCGCGTTCCACCTTGTTATATTTTCGTTGGACGATTGTTTTAGTTTTGGAAACGTAATAAACAATAATTAACGACATAAATAACTAAATATATATTGGAACTTCATAAAGTATAGCTAAGGTTGTAATTACGGTAAAAGAGTAAATTGGAATGATGAAATTGAAGCTTTATTTATTATTTTATTATTATAAGGATTGTTGAGTGCAATTTTTAAACTTTTGTGAAGCAAATTTGTGAGAAAAGGACCTTGGTCTTACAGGAATTGAAATTGTGAAAAAAGCCTTGGTCTATAGAAATTTTGTGAGTGCAACATCATAGATCTAGATGAAGATTGAAAATTTATTAACTATATTTTTATTAAATGGATTTTTAAGCACAACTTTGTACACTCATATTTGCATATAAGACATTTCTTCAAATTGAAATATAAATCTTATAAATAAGGAAGGGAGAGGTTGCGGTGGTGTCCAATAAAAAGTCTAGAATACCCTATTCTTTAGTTTAAAATAAAGATAAATTTAATATAAATTATAAGTCAATCAATCAATAACAATATAAAATATAATCAAAGATCAATAATTAGTATGCTCCATAGACTATAAAAATTAATTCTTTTTAATATGGTCCGAAATAGAAGAATGAAACGATTTGTCATTTTCCTACAAGCTCATGATTATATATATTTATGAACCAAAGTATATTAAACCAACACTCTTGTACATGAAGTGATCAGTAAGAAGGAGGCATGAGAGGAAGACCAAATACGAGTAGAAATCGTGGAGGTAGGTGTAATGAAGGACGTTAGGTGAGGAGAGGAGTGAATACAGTGGATGCAGACACTTTAGTTCAAGTAATATGAAATAATTGAGAAAATAGCCTAGTGTACCCTCAAGACTACACTCTTTGCAGTGACTGTAAAAATCATCATCGATGAAGGCTCCATATATGATGTCAAGTTTTTTTAACCATCTTTGATACATCCTCTATGGACAACATATATCTTCAGCACCTGGATTATCGATATCCTCATATGATATATAGTGCAAGATAAAAGAACGCCTTCAATCTTTTGGTTGCTTAACATTTGTACTGAGTCTCTCACACACAAGGTCAACTTTGAATTTCTTAGGTCGCCATCCATTTGACATTTTCACAAGCAGATTCATGATTGACTTTTTTGCCCGAGTTGATGGAAGCTTAGAAAAGCTTTTCACAAAATTGTGCTACAAAACCTTGAAAGAAGATACAGGCCATGTATTATAAGAGCTGTACGAGTACAAAAGATCAAGTGATGCCATTTGAAAAGAGTATGTATATTTATAAGTGTGGAAAGAGAGCACGCCGGAGATCGATGCAGAGTTTCTAATACAGAATGCATTTCCGCCATTAATCAAGCAGATAATGGAACAACCCACCGCGTGTATCAAAAGACTCATTATAACAAAAAGGAGTATTATGAATATCAGAATCAGTTACTCTTCTTTCTACACATTGTTGATACATAGCAATTCTGTCTTGACAATTGGTACACACACCATTGATTTGTAAACCTAGAACACCAGGCAAATATGATTGAATATTGCCCAGCTCAAAAAAGTACGGATATACTATCATGATTTCAATTTGACAAATAAAATCAGTTAGTAATAAGATATCAAGTGCTGTCCACTACACTAAATATACAGTACCAGCTCAGCTTACATTAATTCAATAGGTTTGTAGAGAGTTATAACAGCCAACATAAGAGGAACCTTACACAGGTATAGATTCCTCAGCAGCCCATCACAAGTTGACATCTTTGAAGACTGTTGCAATCAATGTTCAACCATCAGGGTGATAATCATCTAGTGGTAGATCAGGCTTGCCAGTAAATGCAACACTGCTAGACGGCTGGACTATGTTCTCCATATGCGCAAAGTGCGATCACAATTCACTCACTACTAAATGCTAAGGCCCTAGTTATTTTTAGAATAGATTAAAGGAACAGAAAATAGATTTAATGTAATTTATACAAAGAAGAATTAAACAAACGCCAAACTATCATAAACAAATGCATTCAATTGCATCTTATTCACCGTCCAAACTAACCAATAAGCAAACTATAGTAGACAAGTATACAATTCCTATATCCAGAAATGTGAGCACAAAAATCAACATTATTTTTTTATAATCAGCAACAAAATCTGTAAACTCAACTAAGCTACTTGTATTAAATATTCGTATATCCACATTTTTAAAGTCTCAAAATTTCCTGAATTTTTTACCTCTATGACAAGAATTGCTGACCCTGCAAACCCCGAAAGCAGAATTCTCAATGTCCGCATAACTAATACAGTCTCACTACATCCAAAATTTACCGCAACTTTTGAAAAAATCACCAAAATTTATTTTGAACAAGAATTTTGCATTCTCCATCAATAGCAGTTGCTCACTACCCTTCTTACTTCAACAGATCAAACCCTAAACAAAAACGACAAAGAAAACACATGAAGGAAAATACTGACAAGCATAAGCGGAACCTCATGCGAATAAAACCCGACAACACATCTGATCCTTGAAGCATCCCAACATGAAATCCAACACCACCGACCCATTATAAAACGATTTGGGGTCATGGGTAACAGTATACCGAACAAAAAAAACAAGAACGAATCCAAAATTTCAATTAATTTCACAAATTTAATCTATCAAGGACGTGCAACAGAAGACTACCCATGACGAAAGAGGCCCAAAGAGATGATGAAACGAGGCAAACCACACAGTGCTGCTTCGCAATTTACAGTACCACCTGGCACCAAATAATCCAAACAAGCAGAAATAGGGAGTTCGTGTGATGAAAGTTAAGTGTATAACCGTGTAATGAAGGTGAGCAAACAAAAGAAAGAGGGAGATGTTGTGTAGTAATGGATACTGTAATTTGTAGAGTAAATGCAAAGTTATTTAGTAATATCATTTTCAAATGAGAAGAACCTCCCAATTATAGAGGGGACGGGGATGTGATGATACAGATTAAATTAAAAAAACATGAGAAATAACATTTTGGAAGCATACAGAGTAATTATTATGAGCGTATGTTGAGTTAAAGTCCATTGTTTGGCAAAACTTGAGCATATGCTGCATAGAGCAGCGTTTTATTTTCAGAGTTTTGGCAGTATCAAAACCTCTTTGCACTCCTTGTTTTACCAAAAACCCATTATAGAGTTTTTGACCAGTCCAAAAACTCTAAATGCGCCCTTATACCTCTTAATTCCTCATAACTCTCTTTACAAACACAGCCATTGTTAGAAACGCTTTAATTAGAGTTAGAAATAACCAACCTTACTTTGGATTGTCATTAAAACAAGTTCAAACATGTTTTTATAATCTTTAAGCACTTAAAAAATCTTTTCAAGTGCCATAGGAATACTCTTGATAACCATTGATAACAGATGGGAGTTTTTTTTATTATCCAAAGTCCAATAATTAAAAAGTAAAAGCAATTTAAAAGCTTTATAAATTTTATTTTTTACAGCATCGCAACTTTTCCAAATTTAACTTAACTACTCAATCCATATAAGAAAAAAACTGTTTCATTCTTTCTCATCAACTTTTATGATTAGAAGAAATACATGTACTATGCAATTTTTCCCATTCTAATAATTATTTCAATCAAATCTTGCTAATTATTTTTGACAAAATTACATTATAGTTTTTTTTCATTATTGATAATAATTAACTAGGTATATCAAGCTCCTGATTTTGTTACTTGAATATGAAAGTGTCTTCCATTTTAGTAAACATTTCAACAAAGACATTTATATGTAAAATTTTAGAGTAAAAATTTATTAGCAAAACATAATACCGCTTACATGTTTGTGAAATGAATGCTCAATAATATTTATGAAGACAAACCAAATAAAAAAAAACAATAACGAATTTTAGTTTTTTAGATGAACGCTCCTTGGATATAATCAAGAATCCATTTCTATGATATTCTATTCGGTGACTGCAAGCTCTTTTCCAATTGTTGGGCAATTAAGTATCCTTCCAAGTATAATGGTGGAAATTGAAATCACTCATGGGACATATATTTTTTTCGTGTGCAGACAACGGCGGACAGACACATCAACCTGTGAATTATTTATCCTGTCATATTTCCTTTGAATGCGGAATAAGAAAAGTAATCAATGAAATATGGTTATGTTTTCCAAATTGTTTGGAAATGGAGTGTTTGTCAAGGCTAGCATAGAATTAGGAATTGATAGAGAAATGAGATGGTGTGCATGACACTCTAAGAATGACGATTGTGAAAGAGCGATAATTACGGCGCCATCGGTGACAAAGTCTTGTGGGGCCAAGCCATGAAGCGGTTGCAGAGGAGCAACAATAGCAATCGAGTAGTCAACGGGGTTCCATCCTAAAACCATATGGTGATAGGGTAGAAGTAACCTGTGAATATATATTGAGTCATAAGTCTCGTGCACTCCATCACAGTTTCGATGTGAGACACATGGTGGATGTAGGCTCTCTTTAACGAGGAGCATTCCCCTCACTGTGTGCCGTATATATGGCAAGATGGGATAGGTTGTCACAAACACTTGCTACCACTGAGGTTCAACAGAGCCCCTCTTGGGCCGTCGCCCCGCTAGTGCTGTCGAACAATAACTCTGACGTGTTTGTGGCTGTTCAGGTGGACGCAAGCAGAATTGCGCTAGACAAAAATCGCTTCCATCTGCAAATCGAATGAGGGGCAGAAGGGTTGTTTGGGCCTCACACCTTAATGTTGATTGGCAATACGCTGACAGAGGGCGGCTGGATCGTCTACTCTGATCCCATGATAAACTTCTAATTGGGTCTACACAAAGAGCCAAACATCAAGGAGAGATATGACTCATACACAAGCTCGGCGAGGTTTACATTATAGAAGAACAATTGTAATATAGGAGTAGTCACTCAAACTTATATATTTAACTAGTAGAAAAGCAGCACAGTAAAAGCTGCGTTTTGAACGTAGTTTTGAGCCGCAGTTTTGACAAAATGCCTCAAAAGCTGCGATTTTAGGGCTAAAAAAGCAGCTTTTGGACTATTCAAAACTGCGGTTTTTAGCCAAAACGACTTTGATAGCCGCAATTTTTTTTTTTTACGAAAATTATTCAAAACTCATTCGACATAAATGTGTTTTAGTTGTTCTTTTATAAAAGTTCGACAGTGTGATTGCGTTTCTCGCTAAAGAGAAAACTAATAACGTAAACAAAAAAACTTGGTAAGTATGAAATGTAATAGATTGATTGATGTTTTACATGTCGCGCGACGCGACTAATAGGCATGATCAAAACAAAAGATTAGACAATTAAACAAAGCACAATTTATATATATTAAATTGATTAGGAAAAAATGTAGAGTACATTTAAACTAACTATTAAAACAAAAATGTAATATAGATATGTACAGTTAAAATTAGAAATAGAAAATTACTTAATGATCATCAGATTCATAATCAACTTTTCATGTCTTGAAAATCTTTCCAACTTATCTTCAACCCACATGTATCTGCCACAAAAAAAATAGAAATGTAAATTTATCTATCGAGATTGACAGAAATCAAGTAAACATCGAAAATACAATACACACAAAAATATCGATAAAATATATGACTAAAGTTGAATTAAAAAAATTCCACGAAATGAAAATTTGTAAAAAAAAAAAAAACTAGATTATAAAAAAATAAGCAAAGTTCAGATAACTTGACTAAGTGAGGTAAGACATTAATTGCAAAATGCGTTGTGTGTATTTTGTGTTTAGTATTTAGAAAGTGAGTATAGAGAGTTGAAAGGCATAGAGTAATTGTTCATTAAAGTGTGAATGCTGTCATATATATTGACTAACTGTAATAACCCAGAATAAAATAAAGAAAATGCAAAAAGTAACAAAATCGAATAAAAACAGTATTTGAAATTCATAAAATAAGTAGATTCGAAAATAAAAAATATGGAATAAACTGGAGAAAAGATGCATGAACAGAACACAACCGAAAAATTCAAGAATTATATTAAATGTAAAAATTAGCAAAGCCAAAAAATGAACATAAAAAGTCGGGAAAAAAAATAAAAGTAACAGTTGGGGTGTGCGAATGAGTATCGAGACGAACAAGGTGACGAGAACAGTGGCGAACACAAGAGCTGGCGAGGCAGGAGAGAGGTGTGGGAGGCAAGGATTAAGGAAGATTAGTGGAGGGAAGAGTGTTTTAGGTATCGATCGGGCGTGGGAGCAGGGTTGAATGGGGTGAGGGTCGTTAGGTGTGATAGGATGTGTGGGTTTCGTGGGTGTTGCGGGAGTGAGGTTGGGCTTAGGCTTTCGTAGGTGAAAGAAGGTTGAAGGCTGTGCGTGGGGTGCTTGGTAGTGGGTTTGTGGGTGGTGGTCGCGGTGGTGTTGATGAAAGAGAGGAAAGAGGAGAGATGGAGTGATATGAGAGAGGGTGAGAGACTGAGTGAGAAGGGAAGTAAGAGAGGGCTGAGAGTTTCTAAAGTTAGGCGGTAGTTGTTGGTTTGTATATAATATAAAGCTATAAGGGCCGGCAAGCTAATATGCGTGGGCCATTTGTGTTATTGGCCCAATTTTTAAATAGCCGGCGAAGAGAGGAATGAGCAGACGGCGTTCGCGTTTTCTGATTATTTAGAGACCCGAAATGTCTGGGGCTGAGGTGCTGGAGGAGATGCTCGAAACCAATGCGCAGCTTTGTTTAATTCTCGATTTTTTTTTTGCTTGAGGATGGGTTAAGTATGTGTGGTTTATTTAAGAACTAAACATTAAAGAGGCGAGCTTTTAACATCAAATCTGCGAGTTTTTGACGCGGAAACGCGCACTTTTGTTTCTATTTGAGTTTTATACTGCGATTAGTGCATTATCTTGATTTTGAAGTGCTGTTCAGTTTTAGTATTGAGGGCGGCTGAGGTTAGGTTAGATCGCGGGACATCTAACAAAAGTTTAAGCTGATGTGAGCCAAGGAATATGTTACATACTCTAGCACTCCCCTTCACATGAAAGGCCTTTGAGTTTGAAAATGTAGATGCAACACAAGTCCCGTCAAATCTAGCGAATAATTCCACTTGAAAGGTTGGGGGGAGGAGATTCGAACTCGTGATCCTGTGTCAAGACTGACTTGATACGCTGTAACACTGGTGCTACCATGTCAACCAAAAGCTTAAATTAATATGGTGAGGCTCAGGATAATTATAATACTCTAATAATCCGGGAGATGGTGCACATTGGTATTTCCCGACTCATTAAAAAAGGTTACACAGAACGCACCTTCAGCGACAAGGGACCTTCGGGTTAAAGGTTTTCGGAGGCGCAGCATGTAAATGATTGCCCTGATCAAAACAAAAAGAGAGGATCGAGTTTGCTATTTTCAATGTATGGTGAGTAGCATCAAAAATTGTATATTCAAGCTAGATGGGTGCTTTAAAAAAATGTCGAAGTAATTGAAGTCGGCTCGTGGATCTTAACATGTGTTCGCATTCAATGTCGATGATAGAGTTATGTCATTAGAAGTTTTTAAATTTTCCGAGTCTGTGAGATATGGATTAACGTTATGGGGTTAATACGCACAGAGTCTACAAGAGTAACTGAAATGAGTAGCAATAGCCTAATGAGGTGGGTTAATGAATCAATGGTATGAGTATAGTAGAAGGCGTAGATCACCATGTTTAATATACTAGCTATTATTCTCAATTGTTGTTAATGTAAACAGATAGGATTGATATACGATGTCCGTCGTGTCGTGAAAAGAATGATTAAATAGGTGATGGAATAGATTTGGAGGAAAAAAAAGATTAATAACTATTTTAACGATGATGTGTCATCTTTGCGCAGTTTTGTATTAATGGTATCTAGTAGTAGTATTAGGGGTTGGAAAAGTGGGATGAGAATATATGGTGGTCCAAATATTGCACGAGTATTATATATATATGGTGGTCCTAGTTATAATAATGTTTGCATTATTGAAAGTGTGCCAGCTTTGCATTTCATTTTCAGCGAATTTTAATATACATATGAGTTCATCGTGTCTAAAGAGCGAGAGACATGCTATCTTAGGAGCAATACGAACTCTGTGTTTTGCTCTCTTCTTAATATTTCTTCTCTACATCAAGCATATGTGCTTAAAAAGAATACGGAGTAACACTACATGCTATGCTATATTCTTGAACGGACCAGTCATTTCTATGTAGTCCTGTCACAAGCACATAACGAAACCAAAGCAAAGATAAGCAATAACATTACGAACACGGCTCGCGCAAGCGGTTATACATGACTTAAATGCCAAATTATGTATTTTCTCTGGTGTTCTGTCGGAAAGTGACATGGTAGGTGGAATATATGGACATAATAATATATTAATTTTTAGTGTAGATAATCCTTCCTACAAAAGAAGGGGCAGAAGATGGTGTCGCCATTTTTAAAGACCCTATATATTTTATTGAATTTTTTTAAAAAATTGAATTTATGTGCTAATTATCATTTACGTTATTGAATGTAACTAAAAATGTTTGGAAAATTGTACTCGTTCGTTCCCGTTTTATTTTTTTACATTTCCTGTTGGTGTTCTCTTTTAATTCTTTACGTTTCTTTTTTAAACCTATTATGTTAATTTAGCTCTAAAATTTCTCATATTTCCTTAGTTGTTATTTTCTTTATTCTCGATATTTCACCAAAATTTTCCTCAATGTCATTTTTATTCACTTTAATCCTTACTACTTATATCTGAAACAAATAAAGAATAATGCAATTTTTCAAGTAATACGAACATATTTTAATCAAATACTAATTCTCTTAATTAAGACAATTTAACGAAAAGATAAATCAAGAAGGAAAGAGTATTAATTATATTACTCAATTAGATAAAACAAAACTTAATCAATAAAATATAATTACTTCAAATTGATTTAAAACATGTATGGAATTATTTTAATTTCAAAATGTCATCTTATTTACGAATTATACATTCGAGATTAATTGTATTGATCTAATACGTATAATTTTAACATGACAATTTCCATAGGTTGATAGCAGCATGCGTACACATAAACTAGTATTCATATTGGATTGGATTTGGATTGGATATTGGATTTGGGATTTATATACACTAAACAACATCTATCTCTATTATAAGGGAAAGGGGGAGCATGGTCGTGCCTAGGAAGTTAATTCCTACCCTTAATGATTATATATATATAAACTTATTATAAAAAAGCAAAAATCCAAACAAGGTCATAGGTCAATCAAATTATAGAATCAATGCAAATAAGACACTAATTTAAACAAAAGAGCCATTAATTTTTCAATCAACAAAATTAATTGCTTAATATTTAAATCAGACATAAGCTACCAAATATCAAATGTATAAAGTCCAATTGAATCTAGAACTAATATATAATTTATAACGAATTATTATGACACAAAGTTATATATATGTAAGGAATTTGGACACTAATTATATAGTATTTATTAATGAATTTAAACACTAATTATAGTATGAATACTATGATTGTTAAGTATACTTTTGGTGACTTCATTATACGGATATCCTCTGTACGAATAATGTCAACAATTGTTTTTTGATGTAACAAAAAATTGTAACAATTGTATTGGTACAACTTTTCTATTTTGATTTCAATTAATTGCCTAATATAAAAGCTAATTGCAAAAGTGTTCCAATTACTTACCATTTTTTTTTGTCTTTAGCCTACCAATTTCTTTTAAACGGTTTTTTTCAAGCGATCACCCCACTATATTGTTTTTGCTAGATTTAACCAATAGCGTTATTTGGCAAAATTAAGCAAAGGTACAGCGTTCGATTTAATTAGAGTTACGGGGTGTTTAACGAAGAGGAGATCATAAGACACATTGTCTCTTTCACTGACTGAAAAAGGACATGTCAAGAAGCACTATTTTTCACTATGAGCTAAATACTGAAGTAGATCAAGCAGAAAGAAACACGTAAAAGTACATAAAGTGTCAGTGACAGGTGACCTCACGAAGCATAAGAATAGTTAGTAGGAGCAATGTCAAAGCTAGAACGTCACATTTAATTGATTCGATGTGTATAAGCACGCATAGCGTTTGCACATAATAGCTCGTATATATTAAAAAGAATTGTCAATGCGATGAAAGCGGCCTCCATATACTTAAGTTGTTAGATCTGTGTATGGTTCAATACATTACACTTCAGCGTGCACCGATTAAAAAATAAGTATTAAGAAAATTGGGAGCTGGAGTGGTGCTCGGCCGGAGATGTAAGCGATTTCACGATAGAGTGATCGGACACTTACTAGCTTATACATTTGTAATGCACTAATTTACAAATAATATTTTAATGATATATGAATAAAATTATACAATTAGATTTTATAACATTATTTGACGATTCTAGACAAGACACACTGTACTATATTTCTTCTCTTAGTATTGATGATAATTAAAGAGATTCTCACTACTAGATGATAACCGATTACGAGCTATTGGTGGCATATATGTACTGATTACGATGAAGGATGTTCGGAGAGATAGAGTCAGTGTAGTAATAACATGGAATTTAGTGAAGGACAGT
Source organism: Bassia scoparia (assembly GCA_008642245.1). Lineage (NCBI taxonomy): Eukaryota > Viridiplantae > Streptophyta > Magnoliopsida > Caryophyllales > Amaranthaceae > Bassia > Bassia scoparia. The sequence goes on from SNQN01001857.1 coordinate 53,089, forward strand.
TGGGATGAGTACATTGAACGTTCTGGCGTTGCAACATTAAAAAATAACTACTGCAGGTGGTGGCACTTTCAGTTAAAATAAAAATAAAAAGGGTAGAAAACAATGCACTGCACTTGCAAATGTCCCGTAGGAAATAAACTATCATCAAACTACTATGACACCACACTCGATGTACTTAAAAATAAATACTAAAGTAATACCAAAAATTAGATATATTCTCTTTACTTATTGTAATATCTTCAAGAGTTTTACACTCTGATTTTATTGTTATATTTTGACACCTGGAAATTATTAAGGGATATAATAAATATTGTTATCAAATTGAAAACTTAACAATAAATAGAATAGATTTACCATATTTTTTTTGCACTAATAGAAATAACAAAATTTGAATGTTTATTATTAATTTTCTATTACCGACTGCACGAGGTGAATGGAATTGCTATCTAATGTAAGAGTATGTGTGGATTGATCAAGTGATGTGTAATTAGGAGTAGAGCTCTTTTCAGGTGAGAATACAATAATGGTAAATATTGTTATATGGATAGACATGGTCAGTTGCCTCTCATGAGTATCATGCAATGGTCAGAGCAGAATGTATCTCGTATAGGGTTTATCGGTGCATGCATCAAATAGTGAAATACAAGCCAAGATAATTGTATCGATTCCCGAATCAAGATTAATAGAGATCACTTTTTAGAATATTAGCAACGAAGACTTTATGTTCAGGAGATAGAGTATGTGGCCGATATCTCGTCAAAAGAGATGAAAAAATCTTTTTAATACAGAATTGTGTAAGCGCTCAATTAAGGGTATGTTTTTCTTTAATGTCACGTAGAGCACTTATGGCACACGGAGGAAGTTTTTTCATGGTGCAAATAGGTTCAATGTAACGATGTGATTCAATGGCGTTGCTTTTAAATGTAATACAAAGATGCTTTTATGTAAATACCGTTAATTATAAGTTGAAGAGAACGATCAAGTATAGATCCTAGTTAAATGTCAGATGACGCAGATTGTATCAGTTTGTGATAATCTATTATTATAAGAGTACAGGCGATTTTGAGTTAGTTGGAAGGAGCAAGATGTCTGTTTCGCATGAGAACACAAAATAGATAATCATGGCTTGGAGGTAGCTCAAGGATGAAATTATGTTTGTTTAAAATGTGAGGAAAGAAAACTATAAGGCGTTAACCAAATGTTTTTAAAGTTTTATTTTCATTATATAGTTGTTAGCTTCAATAGAATATCAGTTTCGAATTCAGTTTCAACCCATTTAAGCAGTTAGTTCGCATAATCGTTTCACTCTCGTCATAAACTACTTCAACTTCACTTTAGTTCATTTGTCTTACCGCTATTGTCCTGTCTCACATGATCATGAAATATAGGTTCAATTCAGCGGTCATTCAGTTCTAGCTCCATTTCGAAAATTCAATTTTAGTTGATTTCAGTTAATGTAGACGGACAATATATTGTCTTTTATTGAAATAAGATAATTTTCACTAAAATTTTCCAAAAAAGTGTAGTTAAGTCATTAAGAATAGGCAACGTCAACTACTTACAATAAAAATAATTGTTTAAAGAAGTATATACCAAATTTATTTTGTAACCGTAAATTTGTAAAACCCCCAACCTCAAAAAAATATTTTATTTTATTTTGTTGCATACACTTTTTATTATTCGCACATTCTTTTCTTTTGTATTGTATTATTCAAATGTATACGGATATTCACATGTTATAGTCGGTAAGTTGTAGAAATGAGACCAATAGGCGGAAGCAAGTAAGAAATTTTCAAGTTATTTTCATTTTTTTCGTTTAATTATTTGGCAATAGAAAATTAATGTTTTGTCCGCATGAGCTTATCGGCATGGTCACGCTATGGGTTGTTGAACAGGTGGAATAATCATGCTCATCATGAACGATCTGGCTTCATATGTGATCGGTATAAGGCATGGTTATGGAGCGAGATGGTGGCAGAGGAGTGCGATGAGGCTATAGGTTGCGCGTGCCGCAAGTGGACAGCACGGAAGAAGTCTCAGTAGCGAGTGTCCCGGAAATTTATATAAACTTGTCAATTGAAATTCATGGAAGGTGTTTGGATGTAGTTCGCTGCGGTTATACTAGCAGATAGTGATGCGTTAGTGAAGTTGCTGAATTCGCCGATAGGAGATTCTGCTCTACTAGGTTCCAAGGTAATGTAAGGATTTTTGCAGATCGAATGCTGTTTTGTCTTGGTGACTGTGGAACTTCCTAGGAATTTTACTTCCCATCAATTTACTTTCATACGGCAACACACAAGAGAATTTTATTCCTTGAAACTTTACTTTCATTTTTTTACAACAACATATTATTATAATAGGTCAAATAACAAATTATCGTGATACAAGAATATTGTCACCAATTGATTATGTAAGAATAAGATTTCAACGTGTAATGTGATGATATATTAATATGGTAGATTTTGTTATTTAAAAAAAGTACAATAATAGTCAATGGGTGTGATTGTATCGATGA
>SNQN01001857.1:64088-76310 GCA_008642245.1 Bassia scoparia
TCAAGTGCCACGAGATTTGGCCTGATACGCTCCAAATGCCCCACTAGTATGGGCGTTGATGAAATCCACAAAAGGTGAGTTTTTTCATAGTCCAGCGTGTCATTCTAATTGACGTCTGTTATATGTTGTCTTGTCAGTTTCTCCTGTTACATTGAAATCTCTGTCTTTTCCTTAAACCCTTAAGGACTCACGAGCCAATCCCAAGTCAATTTTAAAACCCTAATTTCATCTTCTCTCTCATCTCTTCTCCAACTCTCCATTGAATTCGTTGAGATTTCTCTCGATTTCATACAATGCCTACTTCAATCAACGAGAAACAATTGAAGATATGTTGAGATCCCTTAAGTATGATCCAAAAAAGATGTTCCAAATGCAGGAAGAACGATGGAATTCGAATTTCTGAAATGTTTCAACAACCCGAAAAGATACTCGTATTTCAAGTGTTTCGATTGTTTGGGAAATTGACTAGGTGTATTCTAAGCATACCAGAAGCCCTAATTACGAACTGAATTTCAATTTGGTGGCAAACGACATAGAGGAGAATGCTTGGCCAAGTCGATGGCAATTTACGAGGGGAAAGTTAGGGTTTTTGCTTATGTGTTTTGTGTTTTAGTTATCTTGTTTTTTTAATTAATATGTAAGTTTGAAGGCGATATTGGATGCGTCAATTGGGAGTTTGTTTAACTAGTTTTGGAGGTTGTGATTGAGGATTTAGGATTGTTTGCTTTTGCATTGTATCATAACACATTAACACATATTCAAATACATCATTCAAGAGATTAGGACATTCGACGGCGTTTGTATCAAGGATTGTTCAATTCGACCGCCGCTTGTGGTAATTCAATCTATGAGGCCACAAACTCATAGAAATCATCTTCTTTCTCCCCTTTTCTCTTTCAACTTTCATTGGTTTTGTTTATTTTCTTTTAATCACTATTAATCACTGTTAATATGGACGATTAATAACAAATACTCGACATCAATTAAACAATGTAAATAACGTTTTCTTTATTAATTTTAAATTTATATTTATAGTTATAATTATAACTAACTGTTTCTATTGAATTATCTTAGTAAATAGCGATTTGCATGCAGCGATTCAATTTCAAATTCTACACTCTTTATTTCTGTTTTGTTTTATTGGATAGATATTCGGAGGTAATTCTTCTCTTCACTTATTGTATATTGACTTCCTCAGTGCTCTTGTACAATATTTTTAACACATCTATAATTTTTTGCTAATTAAAGACCTATTAATTTGCATATGCCAATGCCTAATAAATAAAAGATTTATCATGGACCCAAATTAAATTTTTTTATTTAGGGGGATCCCTTGAATCTTGAACCTAATTCAAAGTGACGAATCTCTCTCCGGAAATTTCCCCTAGAGAATATGCTTACTTGTATTAATTCCTTATTATATGAATGATATGAACTACATAACTATAAAAAGAGAATTGAAAGAAAAACGTATTGAAATTGCCAATTGTGATCACCYAGAAGAAGTTTACCATTAGTTAGAAGATCAAGTAGCCGAGTTAGAGGTTTAATTGGATAAGTGTAAAGGGAAACTAGAAASAGGTAGTTCTGCAAAGCAAGATAAGGACGAAGATTATCCTATTGATATTGAAAAGGATCTAAGTGGTCGGTTCCCTAGAGACTTGACAACCTTAGATAAGCTTCCTGATTTTTATGCTTCAATTAAACCTCTAAATTGGCTACTAGATCTTTTAAGTCACGGTAAACTTCTTCTAGGTGATCACAACTGGCAATTGCAATGTCACATTAAATAGTCAAAGAAAAATGGACAACCTATTGACTACAAAGGACACATTAATCCATCTTACTTCGATGAGAAGGAATAAGGGAACAATTGGTCTAGGTTACACCAATAGACAAAGGACTAAGACCAACTAGTCCCTCAAGGAAACCACTTGGATAAATGAATTCAAAAAGGGTAAGTATGTTCTTGCTAAGGACATGCATGTTTTCTAACATTGTGGTATGTGTAGGCCTTGGGTTTAAGGTTACGAGAGGGATGTCCTCGAGGCCTACGAATGTGGGGGACAAGTTATTGAATACTTGTGTATAGAATATTGTGAGTATCCTTGGAATTAAGGATTATGGATACTCGAAATCGAATAGAGAAAGTCGCCACCACACTTTTTCGGGAGCTGCTAAACCCATATTATGCCTTGAAAGCTTCACCTKCTATGGAGAGCAATTGAAAGCCCCAAGTATGCTAACAAGGTTGATGTAAATGAAAAGGTGAATTTTGGATATCTTTGGACTACTCAAGTCGACAACATCATCAAGGATACAAGGGAAACATGGACGATAAACTTTTGGGGCATGATCTCCTACATTGCTTTTTTGCCTAGTCAAGAAGAACGAATTATACAAAGGTTTTGTTCCTCTTGAGATGTATAGTAGACTAGACATYGATTAATTGAAACAAATGTACTTCTTGTTTGGGGCAAGGGATCGACCAATTGTTTGAAAGGTACATGATATACCTTGATGCTACATGCCTTGTAAGCGCRTGCGGGAAATCYCCAACAATGTTTCCCTACGTTGGAGGGTCCYTATCGAGGAGMTCAAATTCYAAGACACATTCGAAGCGATTAAGGAGAAGAGAGCGGGTGTTGTTTGGAAACAACCCGTTAAATCCTACCAACCTCATGAAGCAACTCCTTTACGGATCCCTTGCTCATCCTCAATACAACAACAACAAAAACAACAATCCTATCTACAACATTTTCATCATCAACAACCACATAGTTCCAATTTTTCTCACCCCTTGAACATAGGGAAAGGTATGTCTTCTTCTTCCTTCTTCATGTTTACACAAGATCCATTACAAGCTTTTTAAAAATTGAGTACAAATGTGGAAATGTTGACTAGGCAAAATGAGTCTCCGGGCTTCCCTCCAAACTCTTATTATAATCATTTTCATTTCACGAGGGAATTCGATAGGGGTATAATGACACCTCACCTCAACTAACCTAATTCACCGGCTCAATTGAGACCTCTTCCCAATTGGAAGTCGGAGACTAGGGATGATGAAGGGTCGTCTATTGAACATTTGGGGGTAGTGTACCATTATTGGCAAGGGTCGAGGACCATGGACCCCAATGCACTTGGAGTTTGGGTTTTCCCACCCTTTGACTACCGTAGTCAAAGGGTGGATGTGAATTTTGGGGAGACCTATCCTTCCCATATGATCCCGTTTACTATGGTCAGCAACGGGAGGACTCATACTACAATTTTCCTCCCAACTACTACGATAGTTGGGAACCTCGTGGTCTTTTAATGCCTTTACACTTTGATTGGGACCTGAGTTGCACATACTCCGATGCACCACAACTTGCGGCGTGGTACAATTAAAGTGGAATTAGGGATCCAAATGTGGGGAATTATACACCTAATGTGGAGGAAGAAGATGATGTTCTTGGGTGACTCTCACATTTGTAATATCCCCCCGCTTCTTTCAAACACTGGCTTTTGATTTGGAAACTCCGAGACGGACTTCCATTCTAGTTGGGGGGGAGGGGGGGGAGTTACAATTGTGTGTCACTTGATGGTTGGACTTTTTGTTTGTCATCCTTTTTATATATATGTATAGAATTAGGTTTCTTGTATTATTTTATTTAATGAAATTATTGGTTTGATTTGGCAGTTTAGGCCAAAGCTCGAACATTAGCTATCAGTTGAGGTTGTTGACAGCTAAGCCATTGGTTCAAGGTTTAATATTTTGTACTAACTGTTTGTGAAGTTGTTCAAGGTTTAATTTAGGGGCGCGCTATGTGCTTTTATTTGGTTTTGGAAGCAACTTTGTAAGATTGTTCTAACTCTACTCTTTATTTATTGAGCAAACTCGATTGTTAGATTCTAGGAATTCTTTTTACATTTGGAGATACCAATTTTGGTTCGTGTGAAAACTTTGGAGCCTTAGGGGATGGCTCTACAACATTATTTATTTTTTTGTTTGCACGACAAAGATGTGATTTTTCCCCTTGAGGTTAATTGTAGCGTCCTTGCTTGCTTTTAGTCAAGTGATATTTAGAAGTTTATAAGGGGATGATAAGGATAGTGTGAACCATATCTCCAAGTTTTCTTTGCCCAAAAGGGCTCGGCTAGGCCAAAGCCTAGAAGACCTAGCCCGGCCCCGCCCATTTTACTAGCAAATATTATTGTTTCTTTCGCAAACTAATTATCCTCTAACCTCATTAAATCAAAACCAATTTTTCCAATGGGCATTTTTGGGAAAAAAAACCTTTTTGTATAATAAGGCATGGTCTACATTCATTTTTTCTTCTTCTAAAGATTATTATAGATGTGTATAAGAGACAGATCTTGTAGCAATCCAAGCGACAACTTGCTACAACAGAAGCTACTCGGTAAATTTATACTCATGCTATGATTCTACAACATTAAAAACAATCTTATTCCCAAATGAATATCCATTTCTCCCTCTCAATTAGCGACTTTCAAAATCTTTACTACATTGTACTCAATTCTCCCAATCCCAAATGCACATACAATTGGGCAAAGCGATCTTCTAAACGARTTGATTGAAAAATTGCACAAGACCTTCATTAATCTTCCTTATACAATCCATTTGCAGTTCATGGAGGTTCGCCATTTCTCTCTCTCCTTCGGCCAGCATTTTCCGCCTTGAAAACCACCGCATTTCATCCTCGTTATTGGCAAAGGTAATCGAAACTTCTTCCAGTCACTTCCATATTCTCGACCCTCTTACAATTCCCAATTTCAATCTCATTCTTAATAACACTCTGAACATACTGAATTATAGATTGTTTTGGAATGAATTAGGGGTTTTGAATTTGGTTTAAGGTTTGTATTTGTGGGAAAAWWTGTTGAGGAAGATAMTGTCGTGATTTAGGAGAGAGAAAATAAAGATGGGTAAATTGTTGGGGAAAATTAATTCTAATTTTTTTTGTTTTAATTTTTTTTAATATAAAATATAAATTAAAACCCATTTTGTTTTTTTTTTGTACCAAATATGGACCCTTTAGATCAGAGCCATATCCAGCCCCTTAAACCCATTTTAACCCATCCATTTTTAAAAATAAAAGAGATGGATTGGCTCGGGCTGCCCAATGGGCACCCGCCGCATTGAACATGCCTTATCACCAGTTAAGATTTTTACAACTAGTGCTAAGTTAAATCAATTTTACTCTCTATATGCTTTCTTTGACCTCCCTCCTTTGGGCTATGTGATGTTTCAATGTGGATCAAATTGCAATCAGGGAGGGTCGCTTTGGAGAGAGGGTGAAGGTGAACAAGGCTTGTTTTTGTTGAGCAACCTTGCTTGCATTTCATATGACGTGCTTTTAATTCTTGGTTGACTCCTAGTTTAGGGGGGGAGGGGTTGGTGATTAGAGTTGCTCTTAGCGTCCGTCATATATCCCTACATGAAGACCATTCTGTAAGTATTTTTATTATTTTCCACATTTTAACTTTGGTTTTCCTTCTTTTTCATTTCATGTTTTCAAAAACCTTGCCTCTATTTATTGAGTATGCGGTCCCCTTTTTTGGAAACCCTCATGAGACCAACCTCGTCCTCCTTGGCGACTTGGGGGTTTAAATGGCTTGTCACTTAAGCTAAAAAAAACACCATGATATCTATGAATGTGAGTTAGTGTATATTTTGTTTGTTATCTTGTTTTATTTTTGTGTTTTTTTTTTGCTCTAGGACATGCAAAGGATCTAGTTCGGGGCCTTTTTACCCCTTGTTTCTTAGTCGTTTTGTGTGTTTTAAGGCTAGTATCTAGGTTGTAGTTACTTTTGAATCTTTAGTTGTGTTTTGAGTATTTTCCTGTGTTTTGCCTCCTTTTCTTCTTTATTTACTCTATGTGCTTCCTAATGTATTGGTTTGAGTTGTTATCGTTGCCATACTTTGATTGTTTGCAAGTTTTGGCTTGATTCTTGAAGTTTATGTKTGCTAATCACTTCCTCTACCCATATGTTGTTGCACACTGGGAATTTGCAAGCGAAACTTCTTGCAACTGAAAGTTGGGATCGAGAGCTTTAAAACGCTATATCATATTTTGCTATGCGACTTCTAAGGCGAAAGTTATGGACAATCAAAGTTGAGCTATGGAAGTGTTGAACTGAGCTGATCAAAGAAGCAAGATGGAGTACTTTACCGAGCCTCTAAAGCGCCGCTCTAGAGAGCTCTAGAGAACCCAATTTCCAGCCTATTTCTAGGAGCCTAAGTGATCAATGTCGAGGCCTTAGAGCATCCACTTTGAAGGCCAAAGCGTCTGCTTTGAGGTTCCATGCTTCCCATGGAATTCCCAAAGTCCAGAAGCATAATGTCTAGCCAACAGAGCATTCTCTTTGACACTCAGAGCATCCGCTTTAGTTGTCAGAGCGTCTGCTCTGCCCTCCTCATGCCCGCTCTACAAATCCAATCGAAGGTCAAGAAATGTTGAGAGGTTAGAGTGTTCGCTCTGGCCCAGTCCGTACCAGCAAACGTTGACTTGGCTGATGACAATTGTGTAATTTTTTGGTCTTAGGAGTTTAGTAATGGATCGGAAAATTTGTTATTTTCTCCAGTTGTTTTTATTAGAAAGTATAAATAGGAATTTTAGAAGTTAGTTGAGACAACTTTACTTTTACTTCGACATTTTTAGAAATTCAGAAATTAGTTTTGTATTTAATTTTCTTCATTCTTATATTTTTAGAGAGAGAAACCTCCATTAATGAAGATTGAGCAATTCTTGATTTCCTTGTAGATTCTTAGTTTCTCATCTGATTGTAGCAAATTTTATATGCAATTCATTCGTCTCGTCGTTTTAAGTTCAATCTTAATATTGAATTTCAGTTTTATTGCAATTTGAGCTTGCTTTCATTACTACTCCGTAATTTGTTTCATGAAWTTTTGTGGGTATTCTTGTTGCTTTGTAATTTGCTTTCATACTTTGTAGTCTTGTTTCTTGCTTACTGAGAAGTAGTTTTGTGCTTAATTGAGTAGTTTTACTTGCAATTTAGTTTACCCTCTTCTTGAGCTTTGAATTTGAGTTCTRCAATGGCTTCTAGTTTGGTTGAATACTTAATCCTAGTTGATTTCATGCTTACTTTCATGACAAGTGAGTAGATTTTCCACCTAGGAATCTAGGGATCCCAATTTGATGCTACAATGCCTAATTAACATATTATGCTCATTTTATGATCTTTAATCCTAAATTGTGGTTTTCTAAACACACTAGTCTAGCAATTGGACACTTTTGGATTAGTGTAAGAGTTAAAATTGGACTTCATCAAGGGATTGGAGGGTTAAAATTGAAACTCTAACCTAATATGTTTTGACAGTTGCTATTAGAGATTATGATGGGAATCCAATCAAAGCTACATTTGGAAATCATCCGATTCGAGAAATAATTACGATTACATTAAAGGGAAGAATCACAATTACTTTTGTTACATGATTTGAGCTAAATTCCTTTAGATTGGCATTGATTGATAAGATTGAGTGAAATAGGCTTCCTAGGCTTTAATTAAATTGTTGCAAAAAGTTTCACTTGTAGTTTGTTCTAGTCTCCTTAGTTTCAATCAAATTCACTCTTGTTAGTTCCCAATTCAAGTGACTAGCTCAATCGTCTAAGTGATTTCCTCCTTCAGAATCGACCCCATACTTATCACTATTACTAGTGTATTAGCTTTGGTCTATAAATAGTATTTCATTGAGTGCTTACTTGGTTATTCGACGGCCCAAGTATAGCGCCCATCAATTGTGTACATTGTGAGTCGTAATACATACAATACGACAATGCGAGTGACTGGCCATAGAGGAAGTTCAACCGGCGTCGGTAAGGTCTTTAATTCAATCCTGACAATAATTTCAACTTTAGGTCACAATAATTTCATTTGAGGTCCTTTCAACTAAATATAGTTTAGTTTAGTTAAGACAAATTCAGTTTAGTTCATTTTGAACCAAGAAATATTCCTACATAATGCCAAATTCAATTTAGACAATTTCAGCTTAGTTCATTTCACGTCTATTCCAGATCACAGAAAAAGGGCCAAAATGATGTAAATAATCATGTTATCATGTCCAAATACTACCAGATTTATTTGTTTCTTGACACAAATGTTACCCAAAAATAAACAGCAAAATCTGAACTTTATGTGCCAAAGAGGGCAATATTCCAGAACTACAGGGAGTTATTTATGCAGCTTTCAAAAATGACCTTCCCACATTGTATAGGCATAAATAACACACAGACACAGTATCCAAATTTGCAGTATACACAAGTGTCCATAATTCGCCACGACAATCAGGCGAAGAGATCCTTATATCCTATGATCCATATCCTGCTTTATGAACTCTGAGACACTTCAAGAAACTGGAGCTTAGGGCACAGTGGCACACAGCCAAAGAATATAATCTAACAGGTGATACATATGTTAAAAAGAATACTGAATTGCTAATTATACATTGTTTAGACAGGGAACCTTCATACGCCGTACATTCCTAATTTGCTCCGACTGATCAGAAACTTTTTCTACCCAGTTACGATTGGGTGTCAGATCATCTACAATCAATTTTTCAATTTTGAAGTGATGAATGCTCGATGTTTTAATTACAACATGTAAAACACAATGGTGCTGTGTTACAAACTTACAAAACAACCTGGTTTGGTCTTCATTAGATATCCTTCAAAACAGGCCAACCCTTTCTGATAATGTCATTAATCTTGGCATCAATTTGCTTCTGCAACTTTGGCGGACAAAGTTCAGCCGCATAACTATTCATTCTTGCTGCCAAGGAAGATTTCTCAAGCTCCTCCTCTGGCAAGTTGCCAATCAAGTGAAGGAGAAATGGATTTCGTTTGAGCTCGAATTTCTGTTGACCACAAAAGCAGCTACATCAGGAAGCCATAAAACTTTTCTTATGACTAAAATTATCAAAGAATTCTCTCCAGTTAAAAAATCCAAAAGATACAAAATGAGAAGAATCATGAATGGTAGGCAAGCCCTGAATCATGACAAACAACACYGATACTTTCATTCATAATATGTTCTTATAAGTTGCATTAAAATAGTTGAGCAGTATGCAGAGGAACAACTACAGCATCAAATTAAGAAGCCAATCACTGAACACATCTTGATCAAATCTTGGAACAGAATGCGTCTACAATCATCCTTTGGCCAATTAAAGTTCACTAGTACTCACGCAATCAAACAGAAATTGTTGCAATACTTGTAAATTTCAGCCACTTTCTAAAAAACCACCAAACCTAGACCTTCCTAAGAATCAAAAGGAGTAAAGGACAAACTTAAATGCTATAACAAGTGCCAGAATCAAATAGCCYATAACCCATGCTATTCAGACACATTAAGTTTTTCGCCTAAAACAAAGTATCCGMGAGTTGAGTCGGACACACAACMTGACATGACAAGAGGCACACGGACACAAATTTTCTGAAGCGAACATCATTCAAAACACAAGATGCAATACCTGATGGTCAGGTTCAGCAGGATAAAAGGGTCCGAGGGGCTGAATTTGGGTGGTAACTATATTGCTCTTTGATTTACTCTGCTCCCTTTCTTTGGATGCAGCAGCCAATCTGGCCTCATTCGTACCATTGGTGAAGATGAYCGACCTGCYAAACAACGCAGTTTCGGATTCAGTGAAAAGATTAATCCTAACAAATACATATTCGAGCAAAATGAGATCATAAATCACACCTGTATTGGTTACCCACATCAGGACCCTGCCCAAACACCTGCCGCGAATCATGACTTGACCAAAACACCTCCAATAGACTCCGGAAGCTTATCGCTTTCGGAATCATACTCACCGTAATCAATCACATACATACACCAATCAATTCCTCATTGCAATCAATCAACCTTACGTCCTTACAAACCTTAATCCCAAAATTGATTTATTTCATGTATTCACCGTACGATCAAAAACCTCATACTCGTGCAAATTCATGTGTTTTGTATCGTTCAGGCTCATTCCAATCAATTCTCAATTTCACAAACAATAATTAAAACAACAACAAACAACAACAACAACAACAACAAACAACAACAACAACAACAACAATGATGAAAATGAAATGACCTGGACGGATTCGGCGTGATCAGCGAGAGAGCGGTACTCAGGATTAAGCTTGGAGCCACCGCAATAGCCGACGGTGGTGCGAACGACCCGTTTAAGCATCCGAAAACAGCCTCAGATCTCAGAAACTTCCGAGAGCAAAGACAAGCTGTTTTCGTCCATGGAGTTGTGATTCCAGCGCTCGATCCGGTAACCGATGCTTGTTGCCGGTAATGGCAACAAAAATACAGCAACCAACACTAGCAAATAATCAATCACATTCTTCGATAATCGTGTTTTTCCACTTCTGCTGCTTCTTCTTCTTGTGTTATCATTCATCTTTACRATTTCCAGATTTACAATTCGTTCAGTCTCTTTTTGATTTCTCAAATTGAGCGGAACGCCAGCATTCTATCAATGAAATTTCCAGAAATTTGATAGCAGGGAGCCAGGGACATACAATTTTTAACCCCTACTCCCACTTCCAAGTTCGAAATCCTCTCGTCGACTTTTGAGTTTTTATTTTTATTCGTTATTTAATGTTTTACTTTGATAGGTACGAGTTTTGGTAAAATGTTTCAACCGTAATTCAAATGAGATTTTGGCTGTTAAAATCCCAATTGTCGCCCTTACAACCACCACCAACCCCAATTGTCGCCCCCTAAATACTGGTTGTTGCACCCAATCACAAGTCACAACCACCCAACTGTCGCACCCTTACAAAAACCAACCACCACCCAATTGTCACACCCACCCTCAAAAAACCCACCACCACCCAACTGCTGCACCACCCTCAAAAAAACCCACCACCACCCAACTGCCGCACCCACCCTCAAAAAACCCACCACCATCACCCTCGCATATACACGGACACACCACCATCTCTTTCGCATATACACGCAACTGTTTGTTGAGTCTTGTAGTTTAGGTTTTGATTGATGACAAACCAAACCACATTGAACTATTATATTACATGCATGTTTCTGTTTGCATGTAAATATATCAAAGAACAAGTTCAATGAGTGGAAAGACGAAGCTTGTGAAGCCAAGTCTTAAAGATTGCATGAAAACCAAAGATTATTTTGTAATATATTTAGGCCTTGTAAGCAATGTACGTGGTATAAGGGTTTTTGATGCACTATAAATGTTGGGTACATGAGAGATGACATAATTGTGGATGACAAGAAATTAAACCTCGTTTACTTGTCATACACAACTACAATTAAAYTTGGTTGATTGGAACAGTTTTGGAACAGATTTGAACCAGTTCTCTAGTGTTTACTTTATGCATTTGTATTTTAGGAAAGTTTTCTTTCTGTGCAAAAACTRTTTTTCGAAATTAAACGGATGATGGTTTGTTTTGCAAGCAAGATCTTTAWGTACGGCAAGAGTATTATATGATGTTATACTGATTTTATTTTATCTCAAATAAAAACATTGAATATATTTTCTTTGGAATATTTCCTATATTTTGTGGAAGATATATTCTGATAACATATCACATAATATCTTTTGTTAAAAGGCTTACTTAAGGGATATAGCATGCATACGAACATTAAGACTTTTGTGCACCAAATTAAGAATTTCAAAAGCAAGAGCATTCTCTCTCGTGTAAGAAAACCTAGCATAAACCCAAATACCACATAGTGCTAAATTGACTCTCTATCTAAGCTTTTTTAGGTTGTGTGTTATTGAGAGAAAAATTGTTGTACTTGAGCATTTTGTGAGTTCAGTTTTTTGGCGAAGTCAATCGGGGATCGCCTTCATTTGAACTACTATAGGAAGTAGTTGGGTTGAACATTCATAGGTAGGTGTTGGGGAATCTTCTTGTGCATAGTTGCGTAGGATGATTGGGTGTTATTTTTTGTTCATTTGAGTGGATTAATAAAAAGAGTTAGTGAGAGGAGGACGTAGACTTTTTAGAAGTCGAACCTCGTTAAATCCTTGTGTTGATTATTGCTTTTATTTCCGCCGCTAGAGAACTGTTTCCTAACTGTTCTTAAACAAATCGAAAAATTTACAATACTCGACTAACACTCAATTCACCCCCCCTCTTGAGTGTCACTGGCACTTTCAATTGGTATCAGAGCCTAACTTCTTGAAAGGGTAACACCTAGAGAAGGAACACATAGTGACTACTC